>CAJHQQ010003605.1:0-40827 GCA_905132885.1 Moricandia moricandioides
GTGCTCCTAGTGCCTAAGAAGGATGGTACATGGCGTATGTGTGTTGATTGTAGATCAATCAACAACATCACAGTGAAGTATCGCCACCCTATCCCTAGACTTGATGATATGCTTGATGAATTGCATGGTTCTTGCATCTTTTCTAGATTGATTTAAAAAGTGGTTATCGTCAGATTAGGATGAAAGAAGGAGAATGAATGTAAAACTGCATTTAAAACTAAGCATGGATTGTATGAGTGGTTAGTTATGCCATTTGGATTAACCAATGCACCTAGTACATTCATGAGGTTAATGAATCATGTGCTTAGATCATTCATAGGCATTTCGGTTTGTAGTATACTTTGATGACATCTTAGTGTTATAGCAAGAACTTAGAAGAGCATCTAGATCATCTAAGGCTGTCTTGAGTGTTTTAAGAAGTGAAAAGCTTTATGCCAACTTGAAGATGTGCACCTTTTGCACAGATAACTTGGTTTTCCTAGGCTTTGTTGTGAGTGCAGATGGAGTTAAGGTTGATAAGGAGAAGATCAAGGCAATCAAGGAATGGCCGAGTCCCACCTCAGTAGGAGAAGTGAGGAGTTTCCATGGACTTGCCGGCTTCTATAGGAGATTTGTGAAGGACTTTAGCACCATTGCAGCTCCCTTAACTGAAGTGATAAAGAAGGATGTTGGATTCAAGTGGGGAGAGGCACAAGAGAAGGCTTTCCAGAGCCTAAAAGAGAAGCTTACTCAATCACCTCTTCTTATGCTTCCTGACTTTACCAAAACTTTTGAAATAGAATGTGATGCCTCAGGAATTGGTATTGGTGCCGTGTTGATGCAGGATAGGAAACCCATTGCCTACTTCAGTGAGAAGCTTGGAGGAGCCACTCTCAACTATGCAACATATGACAAAGAACTCTATGCCTTGGTGAGGGCATTACAAACGTGGCAACACTACTTGTGGCCCAAGGAGTTTGTCATTCACACTGATCATGAGTCCCTCAAGTATCTAAAAGGGCAGAGTAAGCTTAGCAAGAGACACGCAAGGTGGGTTGAATTCATTGAGACCTTCCCATACGTGATCAAATACAAACAAGGTAAGGAGAATGTAGTTGCTGATGCACTATCTCGGAGGTATGTTCTCTTGACCACTCTAGATGCTAAGTTACTTGGGTTTGAGCAGATAAAAGATATGTATGATACTGATCATGACTTCAAGGAAGCTTATGCTTCATGTGCTAAGTTTGCCTCAGGGCATTACTTTAGAAAGGAGGGTTATTTGTTCTATGACAATAGATTGTGTGTGCCTAATTGTTCTTTGAGAGATCTTTTTGTCAGGGAATCCCATGGGGGCAGTCTAATGGGACACTTTGGGATTGCCAAGACCTTGAAAGTTTTACAGGATCACTTCTATTGGCCGCACATGAAGAGAGATGTGGAGAGAATATGTGGAAGGTGTGCTACTTGCAAGCATGCCAAGTCCCAAGTTCAAAACCAGGGTTTGTATACTCCTTTACCCATTCCACACCATCCCTGGAATGACATCTCTATGGACTTTATTGTTGGTTTGCCTAGAACTAGGACTGGAAAGGATTCTATCTTTGTTGTTGTTGATAGGTTCTCTAAGATGGCACATTTCATAGCATGTCACAAGACTGATGATGCATTACATGTAGCTAACTTGTTCTTTAAGGAGGTTGTACGTTTGCATGGCATGCCTAGAACCATAGTTTCTGATAGGGACACTAAGTTTCTTAGCTACTTTTGGAAGACACTTTGGTCTAAGTTAGGCACTAAGCTATTGTTCTCTACTACATGTCATCCACAAACTGATGGGCAAACTGAGGTAGTTAATAGGACATTAGGAACACTCCTGCGTGCATTCATTAGAAAGAACTTAAGGACATGGGAAGAATACTTACCACATTGTGAATTTGCATACAATCATGCTATGCATTCTGCTTCTAAGTATTCTCCTTTTGAAATTGTTTATGGGTTCAATCCCACCTCTCCTTTGGATCTAATGCCTTTACCTGAGTGTGAAAGGATAAGTCTAGATGGCAAGAAGAAAGCCGAGTTGGTTCAACAGATTCATGAGAAGGCTAGACAAAACATTGAGCAGAAGACCAAGCTGTATGAGAAGCAAGCAAACAAGGGGAGACGTGTGAGGACCTTTGAAGTTGGTGACCAAGTTTGGTTGCACCTGAGGAAGGATAGGTTCCCCAACGAGAGGAAGTCCAAGCTGATGCCAAGGGTTGATGGACCCTTTGAGATAATCCACAAGATCATTGACAATGCCTACAAGCTTGATCTCCAAGGTAAGTATGATGTATCAAATAGCTTCAATGTCACTGACTTGGCTCCTTTTGTTGTAGATGAACCTGATTTGAGGACAAATCCTTTTCAAGAGGGAGGGAATGATGTGATCATGGACCGGATCACTAAGGAGGACATGGAGAGTCTAGATGAGCCACATGAAGCCACAATGCATCAACCACTTGGTGAGGATGCTCTAGCCATTCCTGAAGGTCCCATGAGTCGTTCCAGAGTCAAGAAGCTTAAGGAGAATGTTGTTGGATTACTCACTTCACATCCACAACAAGAAGGTTTTGGACAAGGTTTGATCCGAGATGTCTTGATCACCATTCAAGCCATCTCTACACCAAACTGAGTTAGTGTCTAGGCAAGACATGGGGTGCGTGCTCTTTTCCTTGCTTTTGGTTTTGTCCCACGAGGTTTTCCAGGAGGAAGGTTTTTAACGAGGCCACAACTTGTCTACACATCACCTAAGTGCTATTCTCGGTCCAAGACTAATAGAAGTTGCATTTTATTTCATTTTAAACTTATAGACTATAGTTTTAGTTCTTTCCTTTTTTGATTCATGTCGAAACCCTAGAGGATTTGTCTCTGGTTTCTTATTTAAAGGGTTCTCTACACCCTTTTGTAATCATCCAACTTTTTCAATACAAGTATCATTCATCTTATACGGCTCTCTCTCTCTCTCTAAAATAAGTGTGCCGAGTTCTGGTGTGTCATATCCAGAGTCTAAGGGTGTTTAGTTTGGTGTGTCATATCCAAATCATTCATCTAGGAGTATCAAGAGATCATTCATCCCTCTTGTGTCACCATTCAATCCACACGCCTTGAAGAACTTGAGTCTCTGATTCGTTCTTGCAAGGATCTATCCATTCCCATCAACCAAAGAGCATCCTAGGGACGCATCAGTTTTATTAGTATCAAGAAGAAATTGCCAAATCTCCAAACAGGGCAAACTGGAATTACTTCGGTTAAAAGTGGGATAACTTCTTCATCATAAGTCCAATGATATTGATTCAACTTCAGGGTGATTCTACACTGATTAATGAGTCCAAATCAAGCTTCTTACATCGTGATTCATTCTGGTTTTATTAGTATCAATAATAAATTCCCAAATCTCCAAACAGGGCAAACTGGATTCACTTCGGTTAAAGGTGGGATAACTTCTTCATCATAAGTCCAATGATATTGATTCAACTTCAGGATGATTCTAAACTGATTTATGAGTCCATATCAAGCTTTTTACATCGTGATTCATTCTGATTTTATTAGTATCAAGAATAAACTCCCAAATCTCCAAACAGGATAAACTAGAATTACTTCGGTTAAAAGTGGGATAACTTCTTCATCATAAGTCCAATGATATTGATTCAACTTCAGGATGATTCTAAACTTATTTATGAGTCCAGATCAAGTTTCTTACATCGTGATTCATCCTGGTTTTATTTGTATCAAGAAGAAATTGCCAAATCTCCAAATAGGGTAAACTGGAATCACTACGGTTAAAAGTGGGATAACTTCTTCATCATAAGTCCAATGATATTTATTCAACTTCAGGATGATTTTACACTGATTAATGAGTCCAAATCAAGCTTCTTACATCGTGATTCATTCTGGTTTTATTAGTATCAAGAATAAATTCCCAAATCTCCAAACATGACAAACTGGAATCACTTCGGTTAAAAGTGGGATAACTTCTTCATCATAAGTCCAATGATATTGATTCAACTTCAGGATGATTCTAAACTGATTTATGAGCCCAGATCAAGTTTCTTACATCGTGATTCATTCTGTTTTATTTGTATCAAAAAGAAATTACCAAATCTCCAAACAGGACAAACTGGAATCACTTCGCTTAAAAGTGGGATAACTTGTTCATCGTAACTCCTATGATCTTGAGTCAACTTCAGGGTGATTCGACACTGATTTATGAGTCCAGATCAAGTTTCTTACATCGTGATTCATTCTGGTTTTATTTTTATCAAGAAGAAATTGCCAAATCTCCAAACAGGACAAACTGGAATCAATTCAGTTAAAAGTGGGATAACTTCTTCATCATAAGTCTAATGATATTGATTCAACTTCAGGGTGATTCGACACTGATTTATGAGTCCAGATCAAGTTTCTTACATCGTGATTCATTCTGGTTTTATTAGTATCAAGAATAAATTGCCAAATCTCCAAACAGGGCAAACTAGAATCACTTCGGTTAAAAGTGGGATAACTTCTTCATCATAACTCCAATGATATTGATTCAACTTCTGGGTGATTCTACACTGATTAATGAGTCCAAATCAAGCTTCTTACATCGTGATTCATTCTGGTTTTATTAGTATCAAGAATAAATTCCCAAATCTCCAAACAGGACAAACTGGAATCACTTCGGTTAAAAGTGGGATAACTTCTTCATCATAAGTCCGATGATATTGATTCAACTTCAGGATGATTCTAAACTGATTTATGAGTCCAGATCAAGTTTCTTAGATCGTGATTCATTCTGGTTTTATTTGTATCAAGAAGAAATTGCCAAATCTCCAAACAGGGTAAACTGGAATCACTACGGTTAAAAGTGGGATAACTTCTTCATCATAAGTCCAATGATATTGATTCAACTTCAGGATGATTCTACACTAATTTATGAGTCCAAATCAAGCTTCTTACATCGTGATTCATTCTGGTTTTATTTTTATCAAGAAGAAATTGCCAAATCTCCAAACAGGACAAACTGGAATCACTTCGGTTAAAATTGGGATAACTTCTTCATCATAACTCCAATGATATTGATTCAACTTCAGGGTGATTCTACACTGATTAATGAGTCCAAATCAAGCTTCATACATCGTGATTCATTCTGGTTTTATTAGTATCAAGAATAAATTCCCAAATCTCCAAACAGGGCAAACTGGAATCACTTCGGTTAAAAGTGGGATAACTTCTTCATCATAAGTCCTATGATCTTGAGTCAACTTCAGGGTGATTTGACACTGATTTATGAGTCCAAATCAAGCTTCTTACATTGTGATTCATTCTGGTTTTATTAGTATCAAGAAGAAATTGCCAAATCTCCAAACAGGACAAACTGGAATCATTTCGGTTAAAAGTTGGATAACTTCTTCATCATAAGTCCAATGATATTGATTCAACTTCAGGGTGATTCTACACTGATTAATGAGTCCAAATCAAGCTTCTTACATCGTGATTCATTCTGGTTTTATTAGTATCAATAATAAATTCCCAAATTTCCAAACAGGGCAAACTGGATTCACTTCGGTTAAAAGTGGGATAACTTCTTCATCATAAGTCCAATGATATTGATTCAACTTCAGGATGATTCTAAACTGATTTTTGAGTCCATATCAAGCTTCTTACATCGTGATTCATTCTGATTTTATTAGTATCAAGAATAAATTCCCAAATCTCCAAACAGGATAAACTGGAATTACTTCGGTTAAAAGTGGGATAACTTCTTCATCATAAGTCCAATGATATTGATTAAACTTCAGGATGATTCTAAACTTATTTATGAGTCCAGATCAAGTTTCTTACATCGTGATTCATCCTGGTTTTATTTGTATCAAGAAGAAATTTGCCAAATCTCCAAACAGGGTAAACTGGAATCACTACGGTTAAAAGTGGGATAACTTCTTCATCATAAGTCCAATTGTGAACATGAAGCAATAAACAAGAGGATGCAGTGTTGACATAAAGAAGTGAATGGCAAGAGTTGAGAGATCAAGGCAAGAGAAGCATTCCGGATGATCAAGGGTGAACTGATCCGTATAGTCCGTACACCCTAAACCTAGCTTGACTTGCACAACACACAAGAGGAGAGTCTAACCGGGAAAGACTTATTTAAATATCTGTCTAAGCTTTAGCAAGAGAGGAGGAGCCGTTGGAGTCAAGACAGAAGAAGATCACATGCTTAGTTAAGGTTTGAATCGGATGAGAGAGACATAAGGACCAGTCACTTTCACCTAAGCTGGACGAGCCATCTGCCTGGTCCAGACTGTTCTCTGCCTTGCTCAGACCTATTAGTTTATTCATTTCTCAGTCAACTTGTTTCTCTATTTATGTATGTGTCCTAAGAACCGATTAAGGCAAGGAATACAATTCCTCATTAACCTATTCTCGTCTCTCTCTCTCTCTACACTCTCTCTCGAATTCTCTCTACCTTCTCTCTAGTTCTTCCTGTTCTTCATCTCCTACACACAAACCAGACACTAAACACACTTATTCTAACATGGTATCAGAGCTACAAAGCTCTTGAAACCTTTCTCTACTTCCGCAAAGCACTCTGCTCTATTCTCTGGTCGAGTTTCTTCAAGGCTCACCCTATTACCCAGCGGTTAATAGCAGAAGAAGATGGAGAACACCAAACTTGCGACCATCCCTGTGACTCTGAAGGGGGTAAACTACCTTCTATGGTCCAGATTGGTGAAGACTGCCCTTGGAGGAAGAGGTTTATGGAGCCATGTCTCAACCGGAGAAGCTCCAAAACAGACCATCCAAGGAGAAGATGGAAAGGAGATAGTTGTGGTGGATGAAGGCAAATGGGCTCAGGAGGACCTCATGGTGCTTTCTCTCATCCAAAACTCTCTAGATCCAGCCATTTTGGAAGCTTATTCATACTGTGAAAGCTCCAAAGACTTATGGGAAACTCTCTACAAGGTTTATGGAAATATCTCTAACCTTACTCGAGTGTTTGAAGTAAAGAAGGCCATCAACTCTCTTAGTCAAGAAGATGTGGACTTCACGGTTCATTTTGGCAAGTTCAGGTCCCTTTGGGCTGAGTTGGAGATGCTCAGACCACACACAACCGAACCAGCAGCTCTGAATGAGAGGCGTGAGCAGGATAAGGTCTTTGGGTTACTTCTCACCCTCAGTCCAACCTACAATGACCTAATCAAACATATACTGCGAGCTGACAAGCTTCCAAGCTTGGAAGAAGTTTGTGCTCAGATACAAAAGGAGCAAGGATCCCTGGGTCTATTTGGAGGCAAAGGTGAGCTGGTCATGAGCAATCAAGCTGAGGGACCAGTAGCAAACAAAGGAGTTTACAAGTATGATGATAGGAAGACCTTAATATGTGATCACTGCAAAAAGAAGGGTCACATGAAGGACAAATGCTGGATACTCCATCCTCATTTGAAACCAAACAAGTTCAAGGAACCAAGGAATCAGTACCAGGAGGCTAGAGCTCATTTCTCAAATGATGGAGCTGAACCAGTGACTCCTTCTGGATGCCTCTCAACGTGTTCTAACACTGGTATGGGAAAGGCCTTGGCGACAACTTCCTCTTACCCCACAGCAAGGACTAATCAAGATGAGACTATCAAAAGATCTGATCTAGAGGCTCTCATCAAGGCTTTAAAAGAAAACTCTGGTATCCCTAATACCCTTGGTATCTCTCTTAATGCATCTTACATTGCTGGTACTTCCATGAATAGATTAGACACTGCTAGACCTCTAGTAATAGATTCAGGTGCATCACATCATATGATTAGTGATTCAAACCTGATTACCAATATAAAACCAGCCTTAGGCAGTGTCATGATAGCTAATGGTGATAGGGTACCAATAAAAGGTATAGGTGATTTGCAATTGTTTGATAAAGTGTCTAAAGCTTTCTATATGCCAACCTTTGCATCTAACCTTCTGTCTGTTAAGAAAGTCACCTCTGACTTGAATTGTCATGTCACATTCACTCCTAATGAGGTTTATTTTCAGGATATTGAGACTAGTAAGTTGCTGGGCAAAGGTGGAACCAAGGGAGACTTGTACTTACTTGAGAACACAATGCTAGCTTCTGATTTATCTTGTGCTTTAAACTCTGTTTCTGAATTCCCTAAAGATGTAATATGGCATGCTAGACTAGGACATCCTCACTCTCGTGCCTTGAACATCATGTTGCCTAGTATTTATTTTAAAAGTGATTGTGAGGCTTGTATTTTAGGAAAACATTGCAAATCTGTGTTTCCTAAATCCATGACCATATATGATAATTGCTTTGATCTAGTTCATTCTGATGTTTGGACAGCACCCTGTGAATCTAGAGAACAACATAAATACTTTGTGACATTTATAGATGAAAAATCTAAGTACACTTGGTTAACATTGTTGAAATCAAAGGACAGGGTACTAGAAGCTTTAAGAACTTTCAAAGCTATGTTGCTAATCACTTTCATGCCAAGATTAAGATCTTTAGGTCAGACAATGGAGGAGAATACACCAGCACAGCCTTCACGCAACACCTTGCCACACAAGGCATCATCCATCAAACTAGTTGCCCCTACACTCCTCAACAAAATGGTGTGGCAGAGAGGAAAAATCGACATCTAATGGAGGTGGCCAGGAGCATGATGTTCCACATGAATGTGCCTAAAAGACTATGGGGAGATGCAGTTGTCACTGCTTCTTACTTGATCAACAGAATCCCCACAAAAGTCCTCAGTGATAAATCACCTTATGAGGTACTCAACAAAACTAGACCATCTATAGATCACTTGCGTGTGTTTGGGTGTATGTGTTTTGTTTTGATCCCAGGTGAACTAAGAAACAAACTGGAGGCTAAGAGCACCAAGGCTATGTTCATTGGCTACTCACCAACTCAGAAGGGATACAAGTGCTATGTCCCAGCCACTAGGAAAGTTCTGATCTCAAGGGATGTCAGATTTGTGGAATCAAAAGCCTATTATGATGAGAAGAGTTGGAGTGAACTCAAGGACCTATCTCACTCTGCCTCTGATAGAGCCAACAACCTGAGGGTGATTCTAGAGAATCTTGGCATCAATCTGCCAAAAGAACCTATGGAGAACAAGGAGAACTCAGCTCATGGTGAGGAACCTGCTGAGGAAAACATTCAAGCTACTCATCCTGATCCTTGTAAGTTTTATGAAGAATAAGTGAGAAACCAGAGAAGAACAAGAGAGAGAGAAGAGAGAATCGTAAGGCAAGAGAGAGAGAGAGAAGGAAGATTTTATTTCCTTGCTTAATTTAGGAACCATACAACATTGTTTTATAGACAAAAGGAGACAAGGAGAATAGGATTAATCTATTCTGGTCTGAACCAGAGAAAGGGACAGCTCCTGAACGGTCTGATCTCTATTTTAAATTTCAAATCTGCCGAGTTCCCACTTGCCTATGTAGTTGATGCATGTAATCGACTATATCAGCTCGTATGTAGTTGAGGCATGTAGTTGACTATATCAGCTCACATGTAGTTGAGGCATGTAGTCAACTATGTCACTTGCCTATGTACACAGATGTTCTTCTCTTTATCTTCTTTATTTCTTCAGGTCAATACTCCCCCTCAAGCTTGACACTGGAGATGAGTCAAGCTTGGAAGACCATGAAGAACTCCCTCATTAAAACCTTAGTATGCAAAACCCAATGGGATAAAAACATACTAAGGAAAAAGAGTAGAGCCTTCATGGTTAAGGGAGTCACGCCTGAGTAACATCTGTGAGTCCAAGTTTGGGATAGATGGACTCACACACCTTGGTGCCTACAGCCTTAGTGAAGATGTCGGCTAGCTGATCTTCACTCCTTGTATAGCATGGCAAAATAACTCCTTGAATCACCATTTGTCTTACTTTGTGGCAGTCCACCTCAATGTGCTTTGTTCTCTCATGGAACACTGAGTTTGAGGCTATGTGTATGGCTGCCTGGTTGTCACAATGCATTGTGATAGGAGAGATGACTTCAATTCCCAAATCATTGAGTAGACCTTTGATCCAGACTAGCTCATTTGTAAGCTTCCTCATGGCTCTGTATTCAGCTTCTGCACTTGAACATGAAACCACCTTTTGCTTCTTGCTTTTCCATGTGACCAGGTTGCCTCCAATGAAGGTGCAATAGCCAGTAGTTGATTTCCTATCATTCCTATCTCCTGCCCAATCAGCATCACAATATCCAACCACTTCTGTGTTGCCATTACACCCCATCCATACTCCTTGTCCAGGGGCTCCACTAAGATATCTAAGTATCCTTTCCACCATCTTCCAGTGATGAACCTTTGGCACTTGCATATGCTGGCTAACCTGGTTCACAGCAAAACAAATATCAGGTCTAGTGATGGTTAAATATATGAGCTTACCAACTAGTGTTCTGTATTGTTTTGGATCCTCAAATGGTGTGTCTTCATACTCCCCCTCACGCAAGATCTTATAGCCATCCTCCAAAGGTGTTTTGGCCGGTTTCTCTCCAAGCATACCTGCTCCACTCAAGAGATCAAGTGTGTACTTTCTTTGGGATAAGAAGAGCCCCTCTTTAGAGCGGCATACTTCTATTCCAAGAAAGTACTTTAGTTCACCTAAATCCTTAATCTCAAATACAGATTTCAAGTAAACCTTGGTTTCTAGTATACCTTCTTTGTCATTCCCTGTGATGATGATATCATCAACATACACAAGGATGACTACTATACCTTGTTGGCTGGTGAGAGTGAATAGGGTATGGTCTGCCTCAGATCGTCTAAACCCCTTCCCATTCAAGGTAGTACTTAGTTTGTGATACCAGGCTCTTGGTGATTGTTTTAGCCCATAGATTGCCTTTTTGAGTCTTAGAACATTTCCTGGTTTCACTAAGTGTTCTAGACCAGGTGGTGGACGCATGTAGACCTCATCCTCTAGTTCTCCTTGGAGGAATGCATTTTTCACATCCATTTGCCATAGATCCCACTCCAAGTTGACTGCTAGAGAGAGAATGATTCTTATAGTGTGTAGCTTAGCCACTGGAGCAAATGTATCATTGTAGTCTTCTCCATATGTTTGAGTGAACCCTCTTGCAACCAGCCTTGTCTTCTTCCTTTCTGGTTTTCCATTGGCCAAGTACTTGATGGTGAAAATCCATCTACTAGTCACAGCCTTCTTGCCTTTTGGAAGTTCAGCTTCATACCAAGTGTCATTGTTGATCATGGCTTGGGTTTCATGGCCAACAGATTCTTTCCACTCATCATCCTCCATTGCCTCTTCATATGATCTTGGTATGTACTCCTGGTCCAGGTTACTCATAAAGACTTGATGGTCTTCTGGATATTGTGCTAAGGAACATGTAGCTTGACTTGGATGAGCTACTGCATTTGCATTGTAGTATACTCTAGTGTTCATCCAATTTGATGGGTCCTTTCTGATCCTAGTGCTTCTCCTTAAGGGCTGCACTTCTTCTACCTCAGTCTCATTTTCATTGATTTGGGGTTCCTGATTCTCTTCTTCTTCTTGACCATGTTGATCATGAACTTCAGGAATCTGATCATGAACTTCAGAACTTTCTTGGTGTGTTGGTTCTGGTTCTGATTGGTTTCCCCCCTCATGATCAAGATGGGATTCATTCTCACCAGCTTCAGCTGCTTGTGTAGGGCGTCCATGTACCTCTTCCCTTTGTTTTGGTTGGCTGATCCCTAGATTCTCCAAGATTATTCTCAAGTTGTTAGCCCTATCCGAGGGTGCATGAGAAAGATCTTTAAGGCTGTCCCAGCTCTTTTCATCATAGTACCCTCTAGATTCCACAAACTTGACATCTCGTGACACCAATGTTAATTTATTTTATGATTTCAATTATGAAATCAACACCAAGACCTAATTTAGATTTGTCTTAATTCAATCCTAACACATTTCTAAAGAAGATAGAATGACTAACCTTGATCCATGCTTGGATGCAATTCCACCAATTGATCTTCTCCTCTTTAACCTTCTCTTTGGTGATTTCCTTGATGGACAAGAAATCCCAAAATCTTCCTTAGTCTCTCTTTGATGATCACTATTATTGTGGTGTTTTTCTGGAGAGATTTTTCATTGCACATAAAGTGATGTAGGATGTCAATATATATTAGAGTAAGGGATGTGACTAACCAACACAACCTTTCATCCTTTTAACCACCACAATATATAGTTTACATATATTAAATTCTTATGGTAATATATTCCTTTATTATTACCTTTTACATATATGTATATGATCATGAGACTAAAGACATTTATAAATATAAGGTAAAGTAGGAGGGTTATCAATACACCCATATTCTAACTCATTACTCGAAACCGATCCATCACGGTATCGACTTTTATATTAGAATATAAAGTATTAATATGAACTTGAACTTTATATTAAACCAATAGATACATAGATCACATAGAATATAAAATATTCTTACATTCTCCCACTTGACCTTTGTGTCGACTTAAGGGTTCAATAACTTTAATGTGCACTTTTACATCAAGTTCACTTGATCTTTACTAAAATTTAAATTGATCGAATCATGGCGGTTGTATGTCATTTAAACGACATAGTCCCTTCCATGTATCACTAATCAATTTCAATTTTATATCAATCCTTATATGAGAAGAATCTTTATTTCTCAAACCAAAACATATGTTATCTACAAACCATAAGTGTATACACATACTTTAATGATAACATAATTAATAAATCAGAAACATAATCTTTAAGTGAATTCTCAGTGTCAAATACATAATGAGCATCCATAACTAAAATAGCAAAGCCTTATCTATAATACCCATACGTTCTACATGGCCATTGAACGCCTTGGGTGGTAACCCTTTAGTTAGCGGATCCGCTACCATCATGTCCGTCCTTATGTGCTCAAATGACACTCTTTGTTTCTGAACTTCTTCTTTAACAGACAAGTACTTTAACTCCATGTGCTTAGCACCCTTCGAGTACTTGTCGTTCATTGAAAAGAAGACAGCTACAGAATTATCGCAGTAAATTCTCAGCAGCTTGGCTATAGTGTCGACAATCCGAAGCCCTGAGATAAACTTCCGCAACCATAGTGCATGAATTGTGGCCTCAAAGCATGCCACAAATTCAGCCTCCATAGTGGAAGTAGCAATGACAGACTGCTTTCCACTCTTCCATGATATTGCTCCCCCAGCTAATAGGAACAAGTAACCAAACGTTGATTTTCTGCTATCAACGCATCCGGCATAGTCTGAATCTGAATATCCAATAACGTCCAGCTGATCAGATCTCCTATATGTAAGCATGTGCTCTTTGGTGCCTTGCAAGTACCTGAGAACCTTCTTTGCAGCTTTCCAGTGATCCATTCCGGGATTGCTTTGATATCGACCCAACATTCCAACAGCAAAGTTGATATCAGGTCGAGTACATGTCTGAACGTAGTTCAAACTCCCAGCCACCGATGCATAGGGAATTCTTTCCATTTCTCTACGCTCCAATTCATTCTTAGGACATTGCATTTTACTAAACTTGTCCCCCTTCTGAATTGGAGCTATTCCTGCGGAGCACTTTTCCATCTTATATCTCGCTAAGATCTTATTGATATATCCTTTCTGAGACAAACTTAACAATCCTTGTGATCTATCTCGAAAGATCTCTATCCCAATCACATAAGATGCCTCACCCATATCTTTCATTTCAAAGTTCTTAGAGAGATACTTTTTCACATCATGTAACATACCCATGTCATTTGCAGCAAGCAAAATATCATCAACATATAGGACTAAAATCACAAACTTACTCCCACTGATCTTAATGTAGATATATCGATCAACGATGATCTCTACAAAACCATATGACGTGATGGTATTATTAAACTTTATATACCATTGTCGAGAAGCTTGTTTTAGTCCATATATTGACTTTCTCAGCTTACACACCAAATTTTCTTTTCCTGCGACCACGAAACCTTCTGGTTGGTCCATATATACTTCCTCCTCAAGATCTCCTTTCAGAAAGGCGGTTTTCACATCCATCTGGTGAAGCTCAAGATCATAATGAGCCACCAAAGCCAAAACAATTCTAAGAGAATCCTTCTTTGAAACATGAGAGAATGTTTCTTTATAGTCAATGCCATCTTTTTGAGTGAAACCTTTCGCAACAAGGCGAGACTTTCGTCTTTCAATTTTACCTTTCGAGTCGCGTTTAGTCTTACAAACCCATTTACAACCAATGGTTTTGAAACCATCGGGCAACTCTACTAAGTCCCATACATGATTATCACTCATAGATTTCATTTCTTCTTTTGAAGCATCAAACCACTCTTTAGAATTGTCACTTTCCATGGCCATTTTGAATGAGATCGGATCTTCATCCATTCTTAAGTCACATTCATTTTCAATAGTATAAACCACATAATCATTTGAAATGGCAGATCTTCTTTCTCTTCCAGATCGCCTTATAGGTATTTGTGGTTCACTATTCTCTTCTTGAATTATGACAGGTTCATCAACAGTATTTTCAACTGGTGGAACTGGCACATCATTATGTTGTTCTATTGTGCCATTAAACTCAGATGCAACAATAGGAACAACTACCTCAGGTGGGACAACATGTGAAGAAACTTCAACCTGAACTTCAGAAATGTCCACCTTTCGCGGTTCACCACTCCCACTAGTTTCACCATTTTCAATGAACCTAGCATTACCCGAATCAACTATTCTCGTACTATGGTTAGGGCAATAAAATGTATACCCCTTTGATTTTTCAGGATAGCCAATGAAAAATCCACTGACTGTCCTAGAATCAAGTTTCTTCTCATGTGGATTATATAGCCTTACTTCTGCTGGACAACCCCACACACATAGATGTCTTAAACTAGGTTTTCTTTCCGTCCACAATTCATAAGGAGTCTTAGGAACTGCCTTACTAGAAACTCGGTTAAGCACATACGTTGCAGTTCTTAATGCATATATCCACAACGAGAGGGGTAAAGAGCAATTACTCAACATGCTCCTAACCATCTCTATTAAGGTACGGTTCCGCCTCTCAGCTACACCATTCTGCTGAGGAGTACCAGGCATTGTGTATTGTGCACAAATGCCTCTACTTTCAAGTAATTTTGCAAATGGACCAGGACATTGTCCACTTTCATCGAATTTTCCATAAAATTCACCACATCTATCAGATCTCACTACTTTAACCTTTTTATCTAATTGCCTTTCTACTTCATCAATGAATATCTCTAGAACATTCACAGACTTAGACTTTTCATGCAGTAGATAGGTATATCCATATCGTGAGTAATCATCAATAAAAGTGATGAAATATTTTTCGCCACTCCATGATGGAGCATCGAAAGGGCCACATATGTCGGTGTGTATTAACTCAAGAAGCTGAGTGCTTCTTGTGGCTGGTTTCTTTAAAGTATGTTTCGTCTGCTTTCCTTTAATGCAGTTTATGCATACATCTAGGTCACTGAAATCCAATTGAGGAAGAATTTCATTCTTTATCAACCTCATAATTCTTTCTTTGGAAATATGACCTAGTCGTTGATGCAACAAGAAAACAGAATTTTCATTAGTTGCGCTACGCTTAATGCCTCGACTTTCAACATTAAATAAGGATTCAAAAAAATTTGCATCAAGGTTAAACTTATAAAGTGAATCAAATAAATTACCACTACCATAAAAGTAATCATTTCGGTACAATGAGAAAACACCATGTGCAACCTTAATACTAAAACCTAAATTGTCCAACCTACTAACAGAAACAAGATTTCTAGCACACTCAGGTACATAAAGACACCCTTCAAGATCCACATGACTTCTAGTGTCCAAGATCAATCTATACGTCCCAATTCTTTCTATTTGTGCCTTCATCCTGTTTCCCATGAACAAGTATTGTACAGGTCCTCTTATGGGTTGGATCGAACTGAATCTCTGTTTAATATGAGACACATGAGTAGTAGCACCAGAATCTAACCACCAAGTATTATTAGGAACTTCAGCAAGATTCATTTCATAGCAAACAAAGATGTAATGTTTACCTTTCTTGTCGAACCAATCCTTCATTTTAGGACAATCCTTCTTGAAGTGTCCTACTTGCTTACAAAATAAACACTTCTTTTCCTTCTGGATTTGACTTTGAGGTCTTTTCACGAAGTTCTTAACATTCCTTTTGTCCTTTCTACTTGATGTTCTTTTGCTGCTACTGGCACTTCCAAGACCTACGAGGTTAGCAACTTGATCTTTCATCTTCCTTAATCTCCCTTCTTCTTGAATTAACATAGCCTTTAATTCCTTAAAGTTCCGTTTATCTTTAATGGTGTTGTAATTCACCTGGAACTGGCTAAATTCAAGAGGTAAAGAGTTCATGATGAATTGAACCAAGAACTGCTCATGTACCTCCATTCCTAAGGTCGTTAACTTTTCTGCCAGATTAGACATGTGCGTTACATGATCATGGATTGGTTGAGACCAGTCAAACTTCTTTGTAGTTAGCTCATTCATGAGACTTCCTACAATCGACTTGTCAGTCAATTCTGATTGTGAACACTCCTTAATTTTCTCTATAAATTCTCTTGCTTTCTCTGTCTTAGGCATTGATAGCTTAATACTTTCCGCCATCGTCAACCTCATAAGGTTCAAGCTCATCCTGTTAGATCGCTCCCATCTCTCATAACGAGACTTTTCAGATTCAGAGCTATCTGCCGTAATAGCTGATGGTTCTTGATCAGTTAGTATGGCGGAGTCCAAAGCCATTACACCCAGTGTAAACTGGATTTGCTCGAACCACTCACCATAGTTGAGGCCATTAAATTTTACCACAGAGTTAGCGGATGCAAACACATTTGATGAAGCTGCAAGCATTCATACATGTTTACCTGTTAGTGCTTTGAGACTTTAATGTATATTCAGACTAATAGAAACTTTAACACTTATATTTTAAATAACCTTTGGGTAATATTTAAATACAAGTACTATCATTGATGCTAATTATATATTCTTTAATATTAATCAAATCAAAACACTAGTCAAATAAATATGTTATCTTTGGACATACATATTATCGACTATAGTAAGAAATGACTAATTCTTTTCTTATTATTAGTTATATTCAATGATCCACCTTTGGGTGTTCTCCTAGAATATAAATAATAAATTAATTGACCGATCAAACTTTTATGTCATTTATCATCATTGATCTTGATCAATTATATACTATTATTAATTTTAATATTTATAAGTAAATAACAAGGCCACTTTGGTGACTAACATGTTATAAAATATATAAATATTAAAATACTAATAGGTAAATTTATCTTAATGTTAATATTCCATAACATAATTATTTCTATATTGTGTTAATATTTTATAACACAAATTACATATTATTAAAATGCAGCGGAAGCATTTTAAATTAAACACCTTTTATATATAATATTTTAATAAAATATTATATAACTGAATGTGTTTCTTATAACTATAACTATATATATATTTATATTTATTTTGTAAAACTAATGAGATCATATATTTTTTAAATTAATAAATACTTTACGTAAAGCTTCATGTATTGAACCGTTGTGACTTTACGTAACACAAAAACAGTTTTTTTTTTTTTTTTTTTTTAGACAAACAAACAACCTATAGTTTAACAATTATTAACGATATACTCATGCGTACATCCATTAAACTGGTTTTCTCTCAACCAAATTCCAGAATGGTAAAACTAAGAAATTCATTTTATTCAATAATAAATGACTAAACCATTATGATACTTTGCTATACAATGATTTCATTCAGTTTCGATGTCATGTAAAGTTTATGAACAAACATTGAAAACGGTTTCTTCCGCCATGTTCATAATCATACGAAAGCAAATAATTGTTACACAAACTTCAATGCGTGCACATGTTCATTGTTAATACAGTGACGACAACTGTTAGTTGGTGACTTTCCATAACACAATAGTACAAACAAATAATCAGAGTTTAATTAATCATTTGCACTCATTCATGTTTGTGAATCCACGCAGACATGTGTTACGTTTTCTTAAATATACTTTTCTACACACTTTCTTTTTCCAGAAATTGTGTCTGTTAATGAAAACTAAAAGGATACTGTTGTCGAAACGTAAAGCTTTATCATTGTAAGGTTCCAGTGTTATCGTGCGTGCATTATAATTAACATCAAAATTTCACAATACAAACCGAGATAACTTAAAACTTTTAGACAATGCTTACTCTCGGTTTGTTTATCAACGGTGAATTAAACAAATCTAAAATTGGCTCTGATACCAAATGTTAGATGAACTTTTATAATTTTTATTATGAAATCTATTCCAAGACCTTAATCTAGATTTGTATTAATTCAATCCTAACACATTTCTAAAGAAGATAGAATGACTAACCTTGATCCATGCTTGGATGCAATTCCACCAATTGATCTTCTCCTCTTTAACCTTCTCTTTGGTGATTTCCTTGATGGACAAGAAATCCCAAAATCTTCCTTAGTCTCTCTTTTATGATCAATATTATTGTGGTGTTTTTCTGGAGAGATTTTTTTTTGCACATAAAGTGATGTAGGATGTCAATATATATTAGAGTAAGGGATGTGACTAACCAACACAACCTTTCATCCTTTTAACCACCACAATATATAGTTTACATATATTAAATTCTTATGGTAATATATTCCTTTATTATTACCTTTTACATATATGTATATATCATGAGACTAAAGACATTTATAAATATAAGGTAAAGTAGAGGGTTATCAATACACCCATATTCTAACTCATTACTCGAAACCGATCCATCACGGTATCGTCTTTCATATTAGAATATATTAAAACATTAATATGAACTTGAACTTTACATTAAACCAATAGATACATAGGTCACATAGAATATAAAATATTCTTACAACCAAAACCTTTCTTGTCTCTGGTATATAACATTTGTACCCTTTCTGATGAGCTGAGTAGCCAATGAACATTCCTTTGACACTCTTGGCTTCTAATTTGTTTCTTTGTTCCCCTGGAATCAAGACAAAGCAAAGGCACCCAAACACACGCAAATGATCAATGGATGGCTTGGTTTTAGTCAATACCTCAAATGGAGAGCTATCATGGAGGACTCTGGTTGGTATTCGGTTGATAAGATAGCATGCTGAGACCACAGCATCACCCCAAAACTTCTTTGGAACATTGGTGTGGAACATCATACTTCTTGCAACTTCCATGAGATGGCGGTTCTTTCTCTCAGCCACTCCATTTTGTTGTGGTGTGTAAGGGCAGCTTGTTTGGTGAATGATTCCATGTTTGGTTAAGTGGTTCTTGAATGCGTGGCTAGTATATTCCCCACCATTATCTGACCTAAATATTTTGATCTTGGCATTGTAATGGTTAGTAACATAGCTCTGAAAATTCATAAAAGCTTCTAATACCCTATCTTTAGTTTGGATCAAGGTCAGCCATGTATACTTTGATTTTTCATCTATAAAGGTGACAAAATACTTATGACTTTCTCTAGAGGCACAAGGGGCAGTCCACACATCAGAGTGAATCAAATCAAAACAATGCTCATAGATAGTCATTGACTTTGGAAAAACAGACTTGCAATGTTTGCCTAAGATACAAGCCTCACAACTATCATTTTGAAATGAAAGATTAGGCAACATTAACCCTAAGGCACGAGGGTGAGGGTGACCTAATCTAGCATGCCATAATACATCAGAAGTTAAAACAGAAGCAGAATTAAAAGCAGAAGGTAAATCAGAACTAGACTTGGTGTCTTCTAGCAAATAAAGGTCTCCTTTGCTCACACCCTTTCCAATCATCTTACTTGTCTTAATATCCTGAAAATGTACCTCATTAGGACTAAAGATAACATGACAATTAAGATCAGTAGTGGCTTTCTTAACTGAGAGCAAGTTAGATGTAAAAGAGGGCATGTAGAGAGCTTTAGATTCTTTTTCAAATAGTTTCAGGTTTCCTATGCCCTTAATGGGTATCCTATCACCATTTGCAATTACCACACTTCCTAAGGCAGGTTGAACATTACTAATCAGTCTAGCATCCCTAATCATATGGTGAGACGCTCCTGAATCAATGATCAAAGGCCTAGGATTTTGAGGTGTGCAGTGCAGTGAATTTAAAGCATTATGAACATTACTACTAGGGTTACCAGAGTTTGCATTGAGAGCCTTTATGAGCGCCTCAATGTCTGACTTGCGGACGAATGCATCATCCTGAAAAGAGGTTCCAGCAATGTGAGCAGAGGAACTCATGGCTCTCCCTTCACCTTGCTGCTGCATTGACTGAGTCATCTGCTGAACATTTTTGTGAGCAGCTTCATGAGCTCTAGCTTGATTGAATCTTGATGGTGGTCTGAGATGAGGATGAAGGAGCCAGCACTGGTTCTTTGTGTGACCAACCTTCTTGCAATGATCACACGTTACTCCCTTCTTCTTATCCTCTGATTTGAAGTAGGCTTTGTTTGCGGATGCCATCTCAGCTTTGTTGGCCAAGGTAAGGTCTCCCTTTCCTCCAAAGAGACCCACAGACCCTTGCTCCTTTTGAATCTGAGAGCACACCTCCTCTAGACTTGGTAACTTCTCAGCTCTCAAAATGTGTTTAATGAGATCATTGTATGCTGGATTGAGAGTGAGAAGCAGTCCAAAGACCTTGTCTTGCTCACGCCTCTCATTCAGGATGGTTGGGTCTGTTGTGTTTGGTCTCAACATCTCTAGCTCTGCCCAAAGAGATCTGAACTTCCCAAAGTGTGCCGTGAAGTCCACATCCTCCTGGTTCAGGCTGTTGATGGCTTTCTTTACCTCAAATACTCTGCTGAGGTTTGAAATGTTTCCATAAACCTTTTGTAGAGTATCCCACAACTCCTTTGCGGTCTCACAGTATGAGTAAGCCTCCATTATGGAGCTATCAAGAGAGCTTTGCAAGACAGACAGCACCATGAGATCCTCTTGACCCCATTTGCCTTCATCCATCACTACAATCTCCTTTCCATCTTCTCCTTGGGTAATCTGTTTTGGTGCCTCACTGGAAGTGATGTGCTCCCATAAACCTCGACCACCAAGGGCTGTCTTGGCCAACCTTGACCAGAGTAAGTAGTTAAGACCCTTCAGGGTAACCGGAATGATCACTGCCTTGTGCTGCTCCATCTTCAACTGTTATTATCCAGCGGGTAAAAGGGTGAACCAAGAAGGATTCTTGAGTTTTGAAGACTGGATTGATGAGATACTAAGTGTAGACTAAGTATACTCTCTTGTGACAGGATGAAATGAGCAGAAAAGAGTGAGCACTTCCTGGAAACTGAGCAAGAACTCGCAAGAACAGTCTTATTATCCACTGGATAAAAGGATGTTCTTCAAGAAATTAAGAAAGTAAACCAATGAAGTGAACAAAGGAAGTAACAGAAAGAGATTTGCGGAAGAGAATAGATGTTTAGGAGCTTACAAGCTCTGATACCATGTAAGTTTTGTGAAGAATAAGTGAGAAACCAGAGAAGAACAAGAGAGAGAGAAGAGAGAATCGTAAGGCAAGAGAGAGAGAGAGAAGGAAGATTTTATTTCCTTGCTTAATTTAGGAACCATACAACATTGTTTTATAGACAAAAGGAGACAAGGAGAATAGGATTAATCTATTCTGGTCTGAACCAGAGAAAGGGACAGCTCCTGAACGGTCTGATCTCTATTTTAAATTTCAAATCTGCCGAGTTCCCACTTGCCTATGTAGTTGATGCATGTAATCGACTATATCAGCTCGTATGTAGTTGAGGCATGTAGTTGACTATATCAGCTCACATGTAGTTGAGGCATGTAGTCAACTATGTCACTTGCCTATGTACACAGATGTTCTTCTCTTTATCTTCTTTATTTCTTCAGGTCAATAATCCTGAGGGGGGCAATGACACAATACACCCTGAAGAAAACTCAATGGCTCATGATCAAGATGAGTTGCCATCAGATACAGAAAATGTGACTCAACCAGAAGATTCAAGTGAAACAAATGAGGCAGAGGCAGAACCTGATCAGATACAACCTCTGAGAAGAAGTACAAGGATCAGGAACCCTGCATCAAACTGGATCAACACAAGAGTATACTTCAATGCTGAGGCAGTAGCTCAACCAATCAGTGCAACATGCTCTATGGCTCAGTATCCAGAAGAACATCAAGCCTTCATCAGTGAGTTGGATCAAGAATGGATACCAAGGTCATATCAGGAAGCCATGGAACATGAGGAGTGGAGAGAGTCAGTAGGGAAAGAGACTGATGCCATGATAGCAAATGATACATGGTATGAAGCTGAACTCCCTAAAGGCAAGAAGGCAGTAACAAGTAGATGGATCTTCACTATCAAGTATCTAGCAAATGGGAAACCAGAGAGGAAGAAGACTAGACTAGTAGCAAGGGGATTCACTCAAACTTATGGAGAGGACTACATTGATACATTTGCACCAGTGGCTAAACTTCATACAATAAGAATTGTTCTCTCAATTGCTGTTAACTTGGAATGGGAGTTATGGCAAATGGATGTGAAGAATGCATTTCTACAAGGAGAGTTGGAAGATGAAGTGTACATGCGACCACCTCCTGGCCTAGAGAGTCTTGTAAAACCAGGAAATGTTCTAAGGCTAAAGAAGGCAATCTATGGATTGAAGCAATCACCAAGGGCCTGGTATCACAAGTTGAGCACAACACTCAATGGGAAAGGCTTTGTGAAATCTGAAGCTGATCATACACTCTTCACACTAACCAGCCAGCAAGGAATGGTAGTCATTCTTGTCTATGTAGATGACATTATCATCACTGGTAGTGACAAGGGAGGTATCATCTCAACTAAAACCTTTCTTAAAACAGCATTTGATATTAAGGATTTAGGAGAGTTAAAGTACTTCCTTGGGATTGAAATATGCCGATCTAAAGAGGGGCTTTTCTTATCCCAAAGGAAGTACACACTTGACATCTTAAATGAGGCAGGAAACCTTGGAGGAAGACAGGCCAAAACCCCATTGGAAGAAGGCTACAAGGTACTGCGAGAGGGGGAGTTTGAAGATACATCCTTTGAAGATGTCAAGAAGTATAGGAGGATGGTTGGAAAGCTAATCTACCTAACCATTACTCGTCCAGATGTGTGCTTTGCTGTGAACCAAGTAAGTCAACACATGCAAGACCCCAAAGTTCATCACTGGAACATGGTGGAGAGGATCTTGAGATACTTAAGAGAGGCTCCTGGTCAAGGTGTGTGGATGGCGTGCAATAAGAGTGCTGAAGTTGTAGGATATTGTGATGCTGATTGGGCTGGAGACAGAGTTGATAGAAGATCAACCACAGGCTATTGCACATTCATTGGAGGAAACTTGGTCACATGGAAAAGCAAGAAGCAGAAGGTGGTATCTTGCTCAAGTGCTGAGGCTGAATACCGATCTATGAGGAAGCTAACTAGTGAACTCATATGGATCAAGGGATTGCTAAAGGACTTGGGTATAGAGATCACTACACCCATGACAATGCACTGTGATAATCAGGCAGCCATACACATTGCATCCAACTCAGTATTCCATGAGAGAACCAAGCATATAGAGGTGGATTGCCATAAGGTCAGGCAAGCAGTGGAACATCAAGTCATTCTTCCATGCTATACCAGAAGTGAAGATCAACTGGCTGATATATTCACTAAGGCAGCCAGCAGCAAGGTTTGTGAGTCCATTCATCCTAGACTTGGACTCATAGACCTCACATGTCACTAATCCTCTTGCCATGAAGTATTCTACTCTTTTTCCTTGTTTGGTTTTTATCCCTAGTGGTTTTTCCAAGTAAGGTTTTAATGAGGGAATGCTTCATGGTATCCAAGCTTGACTGGTTCCCATAGTCAAGCTTGAGGGTGATGCGTCCCTAGGATGCTCTTTGGTTGATGGGAATGGATAGATCCTTGCAAGAACGAATCAGGGACTCAAGTTCTTCAAGGCTTGTGGATTGAATGGTGACACAAGAGGGATGGATGATCTCTTGATACTCCTAGATGAATAAATCGGATATGACACACCAAATTAGACACCCTTAGGTCTCTGGATACTACACACCAGACTCGACACACTTTCTAGAGAGAGAGCCGTCAAGGAGAAAAGATACTTGTTTATTGAAAGATGGATTGAGTACAATAGGGTTTAGAGACCCATTTAAATAGGAGAAACCAGAGAACATGCTCTCTAGGGTTTCGGAAATAAGCAAAAAGGAAAACTGTAGTCTAAGTTTAACATAAGCTTTAAAATGAAATAAAATGTAAACTTCTTTTAGTCTTGGACCGAGATAAGGCCTAAGTGATGTGATGACAAGTTGTGGCCTCGTTAAAAACCTTCCTCCGGAAAACCTCATGGGACAAAACCAAAAGCAAGGAAAAGAGCACGCACCCCATGTCTTGCCTAGACACTAACTCAGTTTGATGTAGAGATGGCTTGAATGGTGATCAAGACATCTCGGATCAGACCTTGTCCAAGACTTTCTTGTTGTGGATGTGAAGTGAGTAATCCAACAACATTCTCCTTGAGCTTCTTGACTCTGGAACGAGTCATGGGACCTTCAGGAATGGCTAGAGCAACATCACCAAGTTGTTGGTGCAATGTGGCTTCATGTGGCTCATCTAGACTCTCCTTGTCCTCCTTAGTGATCCGGTCCATGATCACATCATCCCCTCCCTCTTGAAAAGGATTTGTCCTCAAATCAGGTTCATCTACAGCAAAAGGAGCCAAGTCAGTGACATTGAAGCTATTTGATACATCATACTTACCTTGGAGATCAAGTTGGTAGGCATTGTCATTGATCTTGTGGATGATCTCGAAGGGTCCATCAACCCTTGGCATCAGCTTGGACTTCCTCTCATTGGGGAACCTATCCTTCCTCAGGTGCAACCAAACTTGGTCACCAACTTCAAAGGTTCTCACACGTCTCCCCTTGTTAGCTTGCTTCTCATAAAGCTTGGTCTTCTGCTCAATGTTCTGTCTAGCCTTCTCATGAATATGTTGAACCAACTCGGCTTTCTTCTTGCCATCTAGACTTATCCTTTCACACTCAGGTAAAGGCATTAGATCCAAAGGAGAGGTGGGATTGAACCCATAAACAATTTCAAAAGGAGAATACTTAGAAGCAGAATGCATAGCATGATTGTATGCAAATTCACAATGTGGTAAGTATTCTTCCCATGTCCTTAAGTTCTTTCTAATGAATGCACGCATGAGTGTTCCTAAAGTCCTATTAACTACCTCAGTTTGCCCATCAGTTTGTGGATGACATGTAGTAGAGAACAATAGCTTAGTGCCTAACTTAGACCAAAGTGTCTTCCAAAAGTAACTAAGAAACTTAGTGTCCCTATCAGAAACTATAGTTCTAGGCATGCCATGCAAACGTACAATGATGTGATCATGGACCGGATCACTAAGGAGAACAAGGAGAGTCTAGATGAGACACATGAAGTCACATTGCACCAACAACTTGGTGATGATGCTCTAGCCATTCCTGAAGGTCCCATGACTCGTTCCAGAGTCAAGAAGCTCAAGGAGAATGTTGTTGGATTACTCACTTCACATCCACAACAAGAAAGTCTTGGACAAGGTCTGATCCGAGATGTCTTGATCACCATTCAAGCCATCTCTACATCAAACTGAGTTAGTGTCTAGGCAAGACATGGGGTGCGTGCTCTTTTCCTTGCTTTTGGTTTTGTCCCACGAGGTTTTCCAGGAGGAAGGTTTTTAACGAGGCCACAACTTGTCTTCACATCACTTAGGCTCTATTCTCGGTCCAAGGCTAAATGAAGTTACATTTTTATTTCATTCTAAACTTATGTTAAACTTAAACTATAGTTTTCTTTCTTTCCTTTTTTGGTTCATTGTCGAAACCCTAGAGAGTATGTTCTCTGGTTTCTTATTTAAAGGGTTCTCTACACCCTCTTGTATTCATTCAGTCTTTTAATAAACAAGTAACATTCATCTTGACGGCTCCCTCTCTCTCTAGAAAGTGTGTCGAGTTCTGGTGTGTCATATCCAGAGTCTTAAGGGTGTTTAGTTTGGTGTGTCATATCCAAATCATTCATCTAGGAGTATCAAGAGATCATTCATCCCTCTTGTGTCACCATTCATTCCACACGCCTTGAAGAACTTGAGTCTCTGATTCGTTCTTGCAAGGATCTATCCATTCCTGATGTAACCCTAATCAGGATCAATGCCAAGGAAAATAGAGAAATGAAGGACCAAGCTAAGCCACTGATCATGGTTTGGCTTAATGGGTATTTTCAAGACCTTATTGGTATGATCCATGAAGTTTTAGATCGAGAAAAAGCTATGGCCTCAAAATGGAACGTGTGGGCTTTTATTTCACTGGAAAATATGTGTGTTGGGCTTGTGTTTAGGTCAGGAAACAAACCAAGAAGAATAAAGAAGAACCTAGTCCAATTGGAGCAGAAACTGTCTCGGCCCAATTTTCGACAATTCAGCCCATAACAAGTTCTTATGGGTTTGTTTCTTACCAAATTCGACCAGGCCTTTCATCAGATTGTTTCTGACCCATTTCACCAAAAAAAATATCAGAAAGGAGTCAAGGAATCAGTCCTGGTCGTGGCTTACCAAGAGTTCTTCAAAGACAAGTCAAAATTCAACATCTCGGTTCTACAAAAGTCTTTGGTCTTAGTCTTTGTTCCTAGTTTCTAAGTTTCTAAGTTTCTAAGTTTCTAATTTTCTGCATAATCAGTCTTGTTTTCTACAGATTGTAAACTATAAAAAGGCCTAAGTTGCCAAGACTAAAATCATTCAGCATTTTTAATAAAAACCTTCTCTTTAATCTTGTTGAATCCTTTGTTCTTTGGAACATCGTATTGCTCTTGGATCATGTCTACACGGTGACCTGTGCGATCCAGGGCGCTTCTACACAAGTGTTTGATCATTCCGCAGATCCTACACTGAAGTTCATCATTCCATATTCGACTTCATTCCACAATTCCATCATCACCAGTTCCGTTCGAACCATAAATCAGAGTGGCCGTTCCTAGGGGTTCATCAATTCTCATCAACCAAAGAGCATCCTAGGGACGCATCATACAACCTCCTTAAAGAACAAGTTAGCTACATGTAATGCATCATCAGTCTTGTGACATGCTATGAAATGTGCCATCTTAGAGAACCTATCAACAACAACAAAGATAGAATCCTTTCCAGTCCTAGTTCTAGGCAAACCAACAATAAAGTCCATAGAGATGTCATTCCAGGGATGGTATGGAATGGGTAAAGGAGTATACAAACCCTGGTTTTGAACTTGGGACTTGGCATGCTTGCAAGTAGCACACCTTCCACAGATTCTCTCCACATCTCTCTTCATGTGCGGCCAATAGAAGTGATCCTGTAAAACTTTCAAGGTCTTGGCAATCCCAAAGTGTCCCATTAGACTGCCCCCATGGGATTCCCTGACAAAAAGATCTCTCAAAGAACAATTAGGCACACACAATCTATTGTCATAAAACAAATAGCCTTCCTTTCTAAAGTAATACCCTGAAGCAAACTTAGCACATGAAGCATAGGCTTCCTTGAAATCATGATCAGTATCATACATATCCTTTATCTGCTCAAACCCAAGCAACTTAGCATCTAGAGTGGTCAAGAGAACGTACCTCCGAGATAGTGCATCAGCAACTACATTCTCCTTACCTTGTTTATATTTGATCACATATGGGAAGGTCTCAATGAATTCAACCCACCTTGCGTGTCTCTTGCTAAGCTTACTCTGCCCTTTTAGATACTTTAGGGACTCATGATCAGTGTGTATGACAAACTCCTTGGGCCACAAGTAGTGTTGCCACGTTTGTAATGCCCTCACCAAGGCATAGAGTTCCTTGTCATAGGTTGCATAGTTGAGAGTGGCTCCTCCAAGCTTCTCACTGAAGTATGCAATGGGTTTCCTATCCTGCATCAACACAGCACCAATTCCAATTCCTGAGGCATCACATTCTATTTCAAAAGTTTTAGCAAAGTCAGGAAGCATAAGAAGAGGTGATTGAGTAAGCTTCTCTTTTAGGCTCTGGAAAGCCTTCTCTTGTGCCTCTCCCCACTTGAATCCAACATCCTTCTTTATCACTTCAGTTAAGGGAGCTGCAATGGTGCTAAAGTCCTTAACAAATCTCCTATAGAAGCCAGCAAGCCCATGGAAACTCCTCACTTCTCCTACTGAAGTTGGACTCGGCCAATCTTTGATTGCCTTGATCTTCTCCTCATCTACCTTAACTCCATCTGCACTTACAACAAAGCCTAGGAAAACCAAGTTATCTGTGCAAAAGGTGCACTTCTTCAAGTTGGCATAAAGCTTTTCACTTCTCAAAACATTCAAAACAGCCCTAAGATGATCTAGATGCTCTTCTAAGTTCTTGCTATATACTAAGATGTCATCAAAGTATACTACAACCGAAATGCCTATGAATGATCTAAGAACATGATTCATTAACCTCATGAATGTGCTAGGTGCATTGGTTAATCCAAATGGCATAACTAACCACTCATACAATCCATGCTTAGTCTTAAAGGCAGTTTTCCATTCATCTCCTTCTTTCATCCTAATCTGATGATAACCACTTTTTAAATCAATCTTAGAAAAGATGCAAGAAACATGCAATTCATCAAGCATATCATCAAGTCTAGGGATAGGGTGGCGATACTTCACTGTGATGTTGTTGATTGATCTACAATCAACACACATACGCCATGTACCATCCTTCTTAGGCACTAGGAGCACTGGTACAACACATGGGCTCAAACTCTCTCGGATATAGCCCTTCTCCATTAGTTCTTCCACTTGTCTTTGCAACTCCTTGGTCTCAACCGGATTGCTTCTATATGCTGGATGGCTTGGAAGTGTAGATCTTGGCACAAAGTCTATCTGATGCTCAATCCCTCTCAAAGGTGGTAAACCAATGGGATTGTCCTCTGGAAATACATCTTGAAACTCCTGCAAAAGAGAAACCATTTCACTCGGATACACCGGTGTAGAATCAGTTAAGTTCAATAGAGTCTCTTTAAACACAAGTAAGATAGCTGATTGTTTAGAGTTGTGAGTTCTTTTGATATCACCCATGTTGGCATAGAAGTTTGGCTGCTTAGTTCCAGCCGGTTTTAGATCAATCTCCTTCTTCTTTTGGAGTTGAATCTGATCTTGTTGTACTTCCTTGGGTGTCAAGGGAACCAGAGTAGTCTTCTTGCCCTTGAACAAGAAGGAATGCTTGTTGGTGAACCCATCATGGATCACACGCCTATCTGATTGCCAAGGTCTTCCAAGAAGTATGTGACCAGCTTGCATAGCCAACACATCACACAAGACTTCATCTTCATATCTCCCAATGGTTAAGGGAATAAGAACTTGACTTGAAACCTTCATGGTGCCTTCTTCATTCAGCCATTGTAACTTGTAAGGCTTGGGATGTTTCTGAACCTTCAATCCCAACTTTTGAACCATTGTTTCACTCGCAGCATTGACACAACTTCCTCCATCAACAATGAGGCTGCACACTTTTCCTTGGACCAAGCACCGGGTGTAGAAGAGGTTCTCACGTTGCTCTAGCTCCTCAGCCTTGTTTTGCAAGCTTAGAAGCCTTCTTGCTACTAAAAGCTTCCCCTGGACTGGTCCTTCTTCAAGTTCTTCTTCAGTGTCTTCTTGGTCAGACTCGGTGTTGTCATCTCCTGAGGTATACTCTCCATCTTCCAGTAAGAACATGACTCTCTTGTTGGTACACTCATTGGCATAGTGTCCTCTTCCTTGGCACTTGAAACACTTGACATCACGAGCTCTGGAACTAGATGCTTCAACCTTGCCTTTGCCCTTGTCAAGAGCACTGATTGGTTTGGTCTCTTCTCTTGGATAGGACTTGTTGTCCTTCTGGAATGGCTTAGACTCCTTAAGGTAAGGTGACTTCTCTTCCTTGTTGTTGTGTAACCGGTTAGAGCCATACTGATTACGTGAGTGTCCCCTCCTCTTGAGTTGTTGCTCAACAAGAATAGCCTTGTGTAGCATCTCCTCAAGCTCCACATAATGTTGCATCTCAACATTGTCTTGTATCTCTCGGTTTAAAACCGCAAAGGAACCTTGACATGGTTGCTTCTCTATCCTCTGATATGTTAGCTCTAAGCATGAGTAACTCCATCTCCTGGTAATACTCCTCCACTGATCTTGAACCTTGGGTAAGTTTCCTCAGCCGGTGGTGCAAGTCTCTAAGGTAATGGCTTGGAACAAACCTCTTGCGCATGATTGACTTCATCTCTGTCCAAGTTTCAACCGGTTCCTCTCCATTCCTCCTACGAGTTGTGAGGTACTGATCCCACCAACTTAAAGCATAGTCATAGAATTCAGTGGCAGCAATCTGAATCTTCTTGTGGTTTGTGTACTGCTTGCACTGGAAGACTAGCTCAATCTTCTTCTCCCACTCAAGATATGCATCCGGATCAGCCTTGCCATGGAATGGGGGTATCTTGATCTTCAAACCAGCAAGATCATCTCCTTGGTTCACTCTTCTCTCTTGGACACGCCTAGGTCTTCTTGAGGATGAGCTGAGGTGGTCATATTCTTCATCAGTCTCCTCATAACTATCATGCTCTTGGCGAGTTGTTTGGCGAGTTGCCTGGTGAGTTGCTTGCGGTCTCTCTTCTCTCCTAGTCTCTTGGTTTGGCAAGTGACTAGTAGCTCTCCTAATGTCTTCTCTAAGCTCTCTCCTGATGTCATTGAGGTTGGTCCTCATCATCTCGGTCATGGTTGCCACCATGTTCTGATTGAGTTGAGCCGACATAGCTTCCATGAGGAGTTTGTTCTTCCGGACAAGTTCAGCTTCTTCTTCAGACTCGGATACCATTGTTCCTGCTCAAAGACAAACAAGACAACCAGTAAAAGGTTTCTAGGGAAGAAGACAAACAAAAAGGAAAAAGAAAACAAGTAAAAAGGAAAAGAGAACAAGCTTATAATGCAAGACAAAAGTAAAAAGGAAATCGGCTAAGTAAAAAGGAATGAGTTCATGCAAAAAGGAAAAAACTTCTAAACCTTTTCCTAATCACTTCTAAGGTTTTCTAGCACCCTAATAGTCTTCTGATGCTCGTGTTCAAGGTGATAAACAGGTTAAAGAAATGCACAAAGCAATCGACAAGTGAGGGTATGCGGCTAGGGTTCTTCTCTCTCTAGGGTTCTTGCATGCAACCAAATAAGGAAAGTTTAAAAATATTTGTCTAAACTCTTATGCAGTCACGAGCAGCCCTAAACAAAAGAGTTCTAATGCTTATTTAAGATGATATAGATTGAACACGGATGAAACAATCAAAGAAACAAGAAAACAAGAGAGAAAGCGAGTACTTCCCAACCAAAGTTGCTCTGATACCACTTGATGCGTCCCTAGGATGCTCTTTGGTTGATGGGAATGGATAGATCCTTGCAAGAACGAATCAGAGACTCAAGTTCTTCAAGGCGTGTGGATTGAATGGTGACACAAGAGGGATGAATGATCTCTTGATACTCCTAGATGAATGATTTGGATATGACACACCAAACTAAACACCCTTAGGTCTCTGGATACTACACACCAGAACTCGGCACACTTTCTAGAGAGAGAGGGAGCCGTCAAGATGAATGTTACTTGTTTATTAAAAGACTGAATGAGTACAAGAGGGTGTTGAGGCCTCTTTAAATAAGAAACCAGAGACAAATCCTCTAGGGTTTCGACAATGATCAAGAAAAGGAAAGAAATAAAACTATAGTCTAAGTTTAACATAAGTTTAAAATGAAATAAAAATGTAACTTCTTTGAGTCTTGGACCGAGAATAGCACTTAGGTGATGTGAAGACAAGTTGTGGCCTCGTTAAAAACCTTCCTCCTGGAAAACCTCGTGGGACAAAACCAAAAGCAAGGAAAAGAGCACACACCCCATGTCTTGCCTAGACATTAACTCAGTTTGATGTAGAGATGGCTTGAATGGTGATCAAGACATCTCGGATCAGACCTTGTCCAAGACTTTCTTGTTGTGGATGTGAAGTGAGTAATCCAACAACATTCTCCTTAAGCTTCTTGACTCTGGAACGAGTCATGGGACCTTCAGGAATGGCTAGAGCAACATCACCAAGTTGTTGGTGCAATGTGGCTTCATGTGGCTCATCTAGACTCTCCTTGTCCTCCTTAGTGATCCGGTCCATGATCACATCAGAGGGGGAGTGTGAACATGAAGCAATAAACAAGAGGATGCAGTGTTGACATAAAGAAGTTAATGGCAAGAGTTGAGAGATCAAGGCAAGAGAAGCATTCCGGATGATCAAGGGTGAACTGATCCGTACAGTCCGTACACCCTAAACCTAGCTTGACTTGCACGACACACAAGAGGAGAGTCTAACCGGGAAAGACTTATTTAAATATCTGTCTAAGCTTTAGCAAGAGAGGAGGAGCCATTGGAGTCAAGACAGAAGAAGATCACATGCTTAGTTAAGGTTTGAATCGGATGAGAGAGACATAAGGACCAGTCACTTTCACCTAAGCTGGACGAGCCATCTGCCTGGTCCAGACTGTTCTCTGTCTTGCTCAGACCTATTAGTTTATTCATTTCTCAGTCAACTTGTTACTCTATTTATGTATGTGTCCTAAGAACCGATTAAGGCAAGGGAATACAATTCCTCATTAACCTATTCTCGTCTCTCTCTCTCTCTACACTCTCTCTCGAATTCTCTCTACCTTCTCTCTAGTTCTTCCTGTTCTTCATCTCCTACACACAAACCAGACACTAAACACACTTATTCTAACACCAATGATATTTATTCAACTTCAGGATGATTCTACACTGATTAATGAGTCCAAATCAAGCTTCTTACATCGTGATTCTGATGTGATCATGGACCGGATCACTAAGGAGAACAAGGAGAATCTAGATGAGCCACATGAAGCCACATTGCACCAACAACTTGGTGATGATGCTCTAGCCATTCCTGAAGGTCCCATGACTCGTTCCAGAGTCAAGAAGCTCAAGGAGAATGTTGTTGGATTACTCACTTCACATCCACAACAAGAAAGTCTTGGACAAGGTCTGATCCGAGATGTCTTGATCACCATTCAAGCCATCTCTACATCAAACTGAGTTAGTGTCTAGGCAAGACATGGGGTGCGTGCTCTTTTCCTTGCTTTTGGTTTTGTCCCACGAGGTTTTCCAGGAGGAAGGTTTTTAACGAGGCCACAACTTGTCTTCACATCACTTAGGCTCTATTCTCGGTCCAAGGCTAAATGAAGTTACATTTTTATTTCATTTTAAACTTATGTTAAACTTAGACTATAGTTTCCTTTCTTTCCTTTTTTGGTTCATTGTCGAAACCCTAGAGAGTATGTTCTCTGGTTTCTTATTTAAAGGGTTCTCTACACCCTCTTGTAATCATCCAACTTTTCAATAACAAGTATCATTCATTCTTGACGGCTCTCTCTCTCTCTAGAAAGTGTGCCGAGTTCTGGTGTGTAGTATCCAGAGACCTAAGGGTGTTTAGTTTGGTGTGTCATATCCAAATCATTCACCTAGGAGTATCAAGAGATCATTCATCCCTCTTGTGTCACCATTCAATCCACACGCCTTGAAGGACTTGAGTCTCTGATTCATTCTTGCAAGGATCTATCCATCATCCCATCAACCAAAGAGCATCCTAGGGACGCATCAGATTCATTCTGGTTTTATTAGTATCAACAATAAATTCCCAAATCTCCAAACAGGACAAACTAGAATCACTTCGGTTAAAAGTGGGATAACTTCTTCATCATAAGTCCAATGATATTGATTCAACTTCAGGATGATTCTAAACTGATTTATGAGCCCAGATCAAGTTTCTTACATCATGATTCATTCTGGTTTTATTTGTATCAAGAAGAAATTGCCAAATCTCCAAACAGGACAAACTGGAATCACTTCGGTTAAAAGTGGGATAACTTGTTCATCATAACTCCTATGATCTTGAGTCAACTTCAGGGTGATTCGACACTGATTTATGAGTCCATATCAAGCTTCTTACATCGTGATTCATTCTGGTTTTATTAGTATCAAGAAGAAATTGCCAAATTTCCAAACAGGACAAATTTGAATCACTTCGGTTAAAAGTGGGATAACTTCTTCATCATAAGTCCAATGATATTGATTCAACTTCAGGATGATTATAAACTTATTTATGAGTCCAGATCAAGTTTCTTACATCGTGATTCATTCTGGTTTTATTTTTATCAAGAATAAATTGCCAAATCTCCAAACAGGACAAACTGGAATCATTTCGGTTAAAAGTGGGATAACTTCTTCATCATAACTCCAATGATATTGATTCAACTTCAGGGTGATTCTACACTGATTTAATGAGTCCAAATCAAGCTTCTTACATCGTGATTCATTCTGGTTTTATTAGTATCAAGAATAAATTCCCAAATCTCAAACAGGGCAAACTGGAATCACTTCGGTTAAAAGTGGGATAACTTCTTCATCATAAGTCCAATAATATTGATTCAACTTCAGGATGATTCCAAAATGATTTATGAGTCCAGATCAAGTTTCTTACATCGTGATTCATTCTGGTTTTACTTTTATCAAGAAGAAATTGCTAAATCTCCAAACAGGACAAACTGGAATCACTTCGGTTAAAAGTGGGATAACTTCTTCATCATAACTCCAATGATATTGATTCAACTTCAGGGTGATTCTACACTGATTAATGAGTCCAAATCAAGCTTCTTACATCGTGATTCATTCTGGTTTTATTAATATCAAGAATAAATTCCCATATCTCCAAACAGGGCAAACTGGAATCACTTCAGTTAAAAGTGGGATAACTTCTTCATCATAACTCCTATGATCTTGAGTCAACTTCAGGGTGATTCGACTCTGATTTATGAGTCCAAATCAAGCTTCTTACATCGTGATTCATTCTGGTTTTATTAGTATCAAGAAGAAATTGCCAAATCTCCAAACATGGCAAACTGGAATCACTTCGGTTAAAAGTGGGATAACTTCTTCATCATAACTCCAGTGATATTGATTCAGTTTCAAGGTGATTCTGCACTGATTAATGAGTCCAAATCAAGCTTCTTACATCGTGATTCATTCTGGTTTTATTAGTATCAAGAATAAATTCTCAAATCTCCAAACAGGACAAACTGGAATCACTTCGGTTAAAAGTGGGATAACTTCTTCATCATAAGTCCAATGATATTGATTCAACTTCAGGATGATTCTAAACTGATTTATGAGTCCAGATCAAGTTTCTTACATCGTGATTCATTCTGGTTTTATTTGTATCAAGAAGAAATTGCCAAATCTCCAAACAGGGTAAATTGGAATCACTACGGTTAAAAGTGGGATAACTTCTTCATCATAAGTCCAATGATATTGATTCAACTTCAGGATGATTCTACACTGATTTATGAGTCCAAATCAAGCTTCTTACATCGTGATTCATTCTGGTTTTATTTGTATCAAGAAGAAATTGCCAAATCTCCAAACAGGACAAACTGGAATCACTTCGGTTAAAATTGGGATAACTTCTTCATCATAACTCCAATGATATTGATTCAACTTCAGGGTGATTCTACACTGATTAATGAGTCCAAATCAAGCTTCATACATAGTGATTCGTTCTGGTTTTATTAGTATCAAGAATAAATTCCCAAATCTCCAAAAAGGGCAAACTGGAATCACTTCGGTTAAACGTGGGATAACTTCTTCATCATAAGTCCTATGATCTTGAGTCAACTTCATGGTGATTTGACACTGATTTATGAGTCCAAATCAAGATTCTTACATCGTGATTCATTCTGGTTTTGTTAGTATCAAGAAGAAATTGCCAAATCTCCAAACAGGGCAAACTGGAATCATTTCGGTTAAAAGTGGGATAACTTCTTCATCATAACTTCAATGATATTGATTCAACTTCAGGGTGATTCTACACTGATTAATGAGTCCAAATCAAGCTTCTTACATCATGATTCATTCTGGTTTTATTAGTATCAAGAATAAATTCCCAAATCTCCAAACAGGACAAACTGGATTCACTTCGGTTAAAAGTGGGATAACTTCTTCATCATAAGTCCAATGATATTGATTCAACTTCAGGATGATTCTAAACTGATTTATGAGTCCATATCAAGCTTCTTACATCGTGATTCATTCTGATTTTATTAGTATCAAGAATAAATTCTCAAATCTCCAAACAGGATAAACTGGAATTACTTCGGTTAAAAGTGGGATAACTTCTTCATCATAAGTCCAATGATATTGATTCAACTTCAGGATGATTCTAAACTTATTTATGAGTCCAGATCAAGTTTCTTACATCGTGATTCATCCTGGTTTTATTTGTATCAAGAAGAAATTGCCAAATCTCCAAACAGGGTAAACTGGAATCACTACGGTTAAAAGTGGGATAACATCTTCATCATAAGTCCAATGATATTGATTCAACTTCAGGATGATTCTACACTGATTAATGAGTCCAAATCAAGCTTCTTAGATCGTGATTCATTCTGGTTTTATTAGTATCAAGAATAAATTCCCAAATCTCCAAACAGGACAAACTGGAATCACTTCGGTTAAAAGTGGGATAACTTCTTCATGATAAGTCCAATGATATTGATTCAACTTCAGGATGATTCTAAACTGATTTATGAGCCCATATAAAGTTTCTTAGATCGTGATTCATTCTGGTTTTATTTGTATCAAGAAGAAATTGCCAAATCTCCAAACAGGACAAACTGGAATCACTTCGGTTAAAAGTGGGATAACTTCTTCATCATAAGTCCTATGATCTTGAGTCAACTTCAGGGTGATTTGACACTGATTTATGAGTCCAAATCAAGCTTCTTGCATCGTTATTCATTCTGATTTTATTAGTATCAAGAAGAAATTGCCAAATCTCCAAACAGGACAAACAGGAATCATTTCGGTTAAAAGTGGGATAACTTCTTCATCATAACTCCAATGATATTGATTCAACTTCAGGGTGATTCTACACTGATTAATGAGTCCAAATCAAACTTCTTACATCGTGATTCTGATGCGTCCCTAGGATGCTCTTTGGTTGATGGGAATGGATAGATCCTTGCAAGAACGAATCAGGGACTCAAGTTCTTCAAGGCTTGTGGATTGAATGGTGACACAAGAGGGATGGATGATCTCTTGATACTCCTAGATGAATAAATCGGATATGACACACCAAATTAGACACCCTTAGGTCTCTGGATACTACACACCAGACTCGACACACTTTCTAGAGAGAGAGCCGTCAAGGAGAAAAGATACTTGTTTATTGAAAGATGGATTGAGTACAATAGGGTTTAGAGACCCATTTAAATAGGAGAAACCAGAGAACATGCTCTCTAGGGTTTCGGAAATAAGCAAAAAGGAAAACTGTAGTCTAAGTTTAACATAAGCTTTAAAATGAAATAAAATGTAAACTTCTTTTAGTCTTGGACCGAGATAAGGCCTAAGTGATGTGATGACAAGTTGTGGCCTCGTTAAAAACCTTCCTCCGGAAAACCTCATGGGACAAAACCAAAAGCAAGGAAAAGAGCACGCACCCCATGTCTTGCCTAGACACTAACTCAGCTTGATGTAGAGATGGCTTGAATGGTGATCAAGACATCTCGGATCAGACCTTGTCCAAAACTTTCTTGTTGTGGATGTGAAGTGATTAATCCAACAACATTGTCTTTGAGCTTCTTGACTCTGGAACGTGATGTGATCATGGAAAGCACCAAGCATGAACCTGAACCTGAAGAGCTTGTAGCTGAGGATGCAACATTTAAGAGTGCATATGATGTGATCATGGACCGGATCACTAAGGAGAACAAGGAGAGTCTAGATGAGCCACATGAAGCCACATTGCACCAGCCACGTGGTGATGATGCTCTAGCCATTCCTGAAGGTCCCATGACTCGTTCCAGAGTCAAGAAGCTTAAGGAGAATGTTGTTGGATTACTCACTTCACATCCACAACAAGAAGGTCTTGGACAAGGTTTGATCCGAGATGTCTTGATCACCATTCAAGCCATCTCTACACCAAACTGAGTTAGTGTCTAGGCAAGACATGGGGTGCGTGCTCTTTTCCTTGCTTTTGGTTTTGTCCCACGAGGTTTTCCAGGAGGAAGGTTTTTAACGAGGCCACAACTTGTCTACATATCACCTAAGTGCTATTCTCGGTCCAAGACTAATAGAAGTTGCATTTTATTTCATTTTAAACTTATAGACTATAGTTTTAGTTCTTTCCTTTTTTGATTCATGTCGAAACCCTAGAGGATTTGTCTCTGGTTTCTTATTTAAAAGGGTTCTCTACACCCTTTTGTAATCATCCAACCTTTTCAATACAAGTATTATTCATCTTTGACGGCTCTCTCTCTCTAAAAGAAGTGTGCCGAGTTCTGGTGTGTCATATCCAGAGTCTAAGGGTGTTTAGTTTGGTGTGTCATATCCAAATCATTCATCTAGGAGTATCAAGAGATCATTCATCCCTCTTGTGTCACCATTCAATCCACACGCCTTGAAGAACTTGAGTCTCTGATTCGTTCTTGCAAGGATCTATCCATTCCCATCAACCAAAGAGCATCCTAGGGACGCATCAGAACGAGTCATGGGACCTTCAGGAATGGCTAGAGCATCATCACCAGGTTGCTGGTGCAGTGTGGCTTCATGTGGCTCATCTAGACTCTCCTTGTTCTCCTTAGTGATCCGGTCCATGATCACATCATCCCCTCCCTCTTGAAAAGGATTTGTCCTCAAATCAGGTTCATCTATAGCAAAAGGAGCCAAGTCAGTGACATTGAAGCTATTTGATACATCATACTTACCTTGGAGATCAAGTTGGTAGGCATTGTCATTGATCTTGTGGATGATCTCGAAGGGTCCATCAACCCTTGGCATCAGCTTGGACTTCCTCTCGTTGGGGAACCTATCCTTCCTCAGGTGCAACCAAACTTGGTCACCAACTTCAAAGGTTCTCACACGTCTCCCCTTGTTAGCTTGCTTCTCATAAAGCTTGGTCTTCTGCTCAATGTTTTGTCTAGCCTTCTCATGGATCTGTTGGACTATCTCTGCTTTCTTCTTGCCATCTAGACTTATCCTTTCACACTCAGGTAAAAGCATTAGATCCAAAGGAGAGGTGGGATTGAACCCATAAACAATCTCAAAAGGTGAATACTTAGAAGCAGAATGCATAGCATGATTGTATGCAAATTCATAGTGTGGTAAGTATTCTTCCCATGTCCTTATATTCTTTTTAATGAATGCACGCAGGAGTGTTCCTAAGGTTGTATTAACTACTTCAGTTTGTCCATCAGTTTGTGGATGACATGTAGTAGAAAACAACAATTTAGTGCCTAGCTTAGACCAAAGTGTCTTCCAGAAGTAACTAAGAAACTTAGTGTGATGCGTGTAAGTTTAGAGAGAAATAAGATGAAGAACACTGAAGAACAAAGGTGAGAGAGAGAGTTTGAATCGTGAGAATAGAGGAGAGAGGAGAGAGTGATGTTTGTAGACAAGAGAATAGGAAGGAGTTCTTATTCCTTACTTCTGAATAAGCTGAGTACACGAGATATATAGGCAAATTGCCTTCAGTACTAAACTGAATAAACAAAAGGAATGAATATAATAATGTGGCTCTGGTCGAGGCTCTGAAGAGAGAAAGGGACAGGTGCTGAACGGTCTGGTTGCAAGTGGGTGCAGCTGCACATGTGACTTTTACTATAAACAACTCGCCCTTGTCTTCTTGCTTCCTCCCGGTTCTCTCCTATTTTGAATATTCAAATTTGGCGAGTTCAGCTTTGTTGTTCCTTGCCTCTCAAGTCTCTTCTTGGTCTTTGATGCATGACTTGTGTATCAAGTCATTCCGTACATGTGTACGGACTGACCTCTCTCCCAAGTAAGCTCATCTTCTTCATCTCTTTGTCTTGTTTATTTCCTAAGGTCAATACTCCCCCTCAAGCTTGATCCAATGCAATGATCAAGCTTGGAAACCATGAAGACTCCCTCATTAAAACCTTAGTATGCAAAACCCTGTTTGGGACAAAAACATACTAAGGAAAAAGAGTAGAATCCCCATGGTTAAGGAGATCATGCCTTGGTGATGTCCATGAGTCCAAGTTTGGGATAGATGGACTCACACACCATGGTGCTTGCGGCTTTAGTGAAGATGTCAGCCAACTGATCTTCACTCCTTGTGTAGCATGGTAGGATGACTTCTTGGATCACCATCTTCCTCACCTTGTGGCAATCCACCTCAATGTGCTTTGTCCTCTCATGAAAAACTGAGTTTGAGGCTAGTGTATGGCTGCCTGGTTATCACAATGCATTGTGATTGGAGAAGTAATCCTAATTCCTAGATCCTTGAGTAGACCTTTGATCCAAACCAGCTCGTTTGTAAGTTTCCTCATAGCTCTATATTCAGCTTCAGCACTTGAACATGAGACCACCTTTTGGCTTCTTGCTTTTCCATGTGACCAAGGTTACCTCCAATGAAGGTACAATAGCCACTAGTTGATTTCCTATCATTCCTGTCTTCCCGCCCAATCAGCATCACAATATCCAACCACTTCTGTGTTGCCATTACATCCCATCCAAACACCTTGTCCAGGGGCTCCACTGAGGTATCTAAAGAATTCTTTCCACCATCTTCCAGTGATGAACCTTTGGCACTTGCATATGCTGGCTCACGCTGATTCACAGCAAAGCAAAATATCAGGTCTAGTTATGGTTAGATAGATCAGCCTTACCCACTAGTCTTCTGTACTGCTTTGGATCATTAAATGGTGTGT
>CAJHQQ010003606.1:0-40811 GCA_905132885.1 Moricandia moricandioides
ATATGAGATTCATATGACATAAAGATTACTTTGTCATCTTAGACTTTTGTTACACTCATTTAAAGCCAAACCAAACCAAAGCTTGACTATACGATATATAGTCAGTCATGTGTGTGTGTTAGGTAATACTAGAATCAAACCATAACTAAGGATTATTACAAGTACCCTAATTGGAAAATTTTCATTACACTTGAGTATCTCAAACCTTTATCATAGATAAGGCAATCCTAACAAGTAAATAATACAAGATTTTAACACAATAAAATACAACAGTTGCAATGGATAATACTAGTCTTCCAATGTGTTAAGGAGTGAAGTGTGATTTGACTTAAGTTACATGACTTTCCCACTAAAACCAATATTGGTGATAAATAGATTAATCTATTTATCTTATGTATTATTTAGGATTTCTTTCAACTTTCGATGTGAGACTTTTGTCTCTAAACGCCTCTTCGAGATGATGATTTTTTGAACATCAATTTTGAAATGTTTGGACAATGATCTATGGACCGACTTTGAACTGAATCGATAATGGATCGGGTTGGATTACATGAATCGGACTCTGATATCATGTTAAGTTAGATGTAATTCCAACATAAAACCAATTATACCTCATCCATGTATAAAAAACATCTTTTTAAAAGCGTAACCAAGATAGATTTGGATTCATAACACCCGTTCGGTTAAAAAAACCGAACAAGAAAGCACCATTGGTTCTTCTTACTACTTCCATAGACTCTTAATCTAGATAAAACAGCATTACAATGAAACCAACTACACCTATAATAACGTCCCATCTTCTCGGTTCACCGATTTGATCGAGTATACACCCATGAAGCAGCTCGACAATGGTTCCGTGCCACTGCTCCCTTTCCCTTTCTTCTCCTGTAACGGTCTTTCCACTAAAAATGAAGCCATCTGTCTGTCTATCATGTTTGGTAAACGAAGTATCCTAATAGCCATTGATGCTGATTCAAGTGTTGGCACTTCGTTTAGTGTCTTCCTCATCATCACCGCTTCATCAAGATTGATGATATCGTCCCTTAGGATATCCCCAAAGAAATCCTCTTCAACTTCCACCTAAACACACACAAAAAAAAAGAAAACAAAATCATCGACAAGAACCGTTACTAATATGGTTTCAGCTAGAAATAAACGTGAAACGTTATTAATATATTCTCACCTAGAAACAAATAGTGCGTAAAAGATAGATCCATAATCATCAAGAAGAAGTGCAACAAACACAAAGGAGGCAGACCTGTAGATTATCTTCTGTTTCAGTGATATGGTTGTCCCCTGATTCACCTGCAAGGTAAAACTCAACCATGCTGTCCCAATCAGACGGGCTCCCTGAACTAGCTGCACCATTTTCCGGGATCATGTGCTTCTCGGCTGCTAAATCTGGCTCTGGTGGTGCCTTCTGACTTGTATAAGTACGGAACTCTCTGTTCCTCGTAAGCCGGCAAACAACCAAAGCATCATATCCTAGAAGATAATTAATCAAGTTAAACCAAAGACCAGAATAGCTCAAGTAGCCAAAGTTACCTCTTATGTAATGATTAACAACTACAAAAAAAGTGTGCCTAAGAATAGTTTACCATGAATACTCCTCCTTTCATGCAGTACTGGTGCATAAGCCACTCAGTTCTTTGACCTTTTGGTGCACGACCAATATGGAAGACAAGCGTCCTCTTTGTTCCAGTGACTTCATAAGAAGATTTGACATCACGTTCTTTCCCAGTGACTTTCCAGTATCCCATCTTGGTTGTTCTCCTGTTCTGTGAACCATGTGGATACTTTTTGCCACGGGAACAGAAGAAGAACCATTCCGTTTCAGATTTAACAATCGACTTATCTGGAAATAAAAGAAAAAAAATACAAAGGATTCGTCAATTCCAAGAGCCAAGAAAAATTGACCTTTTTTTTTTTTTTTGTAACACTACAAGAACATTGACCATCTTAGAGCATGATTATCCGGGGTTCTTAGGAGGGTTTCTTGCACTGTTTGCGTCAGTGGAGTCCATGAACAGTGCAAGAACCGCTTCTAAAAACTACTAAATAAGAACCGATTTTAGAGAGTTTCTTACACTGTTTGCAGGTCCCACTGACACGTGGCGATCCGCGATTGGTTCGTTTTTTAATTTTCTTTTTCTTTTTTTTTAAACAGCAAAAAAAGTAAAAAAAAAAATTTAAGAACCCCCATTAGGGGTTCTAGGGATAATGATGCCCTTATCAGACCAGGGTAAGGAGCACTCAGCATTGGCTTTAGGCCCCAAATTTTAATAGGTAATATATAGACATAGGTCTCTAAATTGTTAAAAAGAAAAAAAATTGAATTATACTGTTTCTAATATCTGACAGTTTTGAAGAATTTGTTTCAAATAAGATGATTTTTTCAATTTTCATTATAAAATTAATTAACTGTTTATATTATATAATTTTTGCATTATTCAGTGTTTTTTATTATTAGTCTAATAGTGGTTAAGGCCAAGTGAATAATTATTAAATTTTTTAAAAGAATGAGAATTCTAAATTTGTATGTACAATTCTTTTTTTTTCTTTAACTTTGAATATCACGTACCTATGAAAAAATCCAAACTTATTTTTAAATAGGTGTTACGGTAGATGAACTCTCATTTTAGATATTTAAATACATTGTAAAATAGATCAATATCTGTGTGGTCATAAGTTAAAGTGTAGTGAGGTCTTCGAACCGAGTTGCTAAACCGAGTTGCTTAGCAACCCAAAGTCCATCTACCACCTAGTGGTTTATGTACAATTCTAAACATCATTAGTTAAAAACAAAGAAATTATTAAAGTTTTTAGGAAAATTTTAAGTCTTAAAATCTCATAGTCGGCTTTAGTTGCCGAAGGTCTAGCTCTCCGTGCAGCCATCCTGAAGTGAAGGGACATTGGTCTTTCAAAGATCAGATGCGAATCTGACTCAGCAATCCTAGTGAAAGAAGTTAACTCGGGAACCTCCTTAGCTGGTCTTTATGGTATCCTATCTGATAATAAGCTCTCTTGCTTCTTCTTTTGATGTTATCTCTTTCAACATGGATCTCCCGTGAGAGAAATACAGTTGGTGATAGTTTAGCAAAGCAGATAGTGGTTGTTGAACTTGCCATTATGGCCTCACCCTAACTTCGGTTAGGGTCTTTAATATAAAAACATGTTGTTGAGCTAGCAATGGTAATAGTCACTAACGTAATGGGTGATCAGACGAAACATCAAAGAGCAAAACTATAAGTAAAAAAAAAAGACAGTAAAAAAAAAATCAGAAAGAAAACAAACCGGGAAAATCCCAAGGCTCGAAACAGTAGATATCGGTTTCCGATATCAGCTCCACGTAAGAAGGCGAACCCTGGAAACACCGTCGACGCTTCCATTAACGCCGCCGAATCCTTACAAACCCTCACCGCCTCCGCCTCCGCCTCCATGAAGTCCCGTGGCAAGAAACAATTTTCTGAGAGATTCTCAGTAGGACATTTGCACACATATGGGGGTTTTGCCCAGGTGTTGAGCGTTTATGCATGTCTGATTGCCATGTCACCGCACCTAGTTTATATGAATGGCTTTATTCCTGTTAAGTGTTTTCACCTATTATCAGTTTTAAGACCTATTATACTTATAGTTTACTACTACAAAGCATTTGCCAATGATGACAATAGGAAACTCTTATTTTCTGTTCAACAAGGTATTAACTACCTATATTATATTGTTCCACCAAAATGGTAAACATATTTTTCACCAAAACCGTAAAAATGTAATTCACCGTTAAAAACATGAAAATGTATTTTTCTTCTAAAACCGTAAAAACGTATTTTCCACAAAAACCATACATTTTTCAGTCAAAAATATAAAATCAAAAACTAATATATAATTTATTTAGTTATAACTATATTTTAGATAAATAAATAAAAAATGTAGTTAAATATAAAATTAAATTAGATAAATTAAAACAATTGTATATAAAACATTTGGTTACTAAACTGGTATAAATAAAAAAAAAGAGATGAGCAAACAAACATAAATTTATTTAAATAATTTATCCGAATGAAATATCTAGATGAACAAACGAACAATATCGAATAACATCCAGATTAATCATTTGGTTAGATCACCTAAATAAATCATATAGATGGAGATGAGAGATGTGCACAGGAACATGCCCAAAAACGAAAATGAATAACACTAAATCTACAAGGGAAACTGTTTGTTTTCGTTGTGAAAGTAACTTGAAACCACGAAGCGGACACTTGTGACCAAAGTAAAGCCATTTTACAATACAAGAGCTAGGGAAGACATGAGAACAAGGCAAAATGGTTGCTTCTTGGACAAGAAACAGTTCTCTAGCGTAAATCACACAAGGGTCGAGCCGCTTCATGCCGGGTCCAAGAGGTTTAAAACACTATAACCCAAACACATTATATCGTAGTACGCGATGAAATCTCCATCCAAACCACCTCCATCCAAACCACCTCCATCCTCACCTGATTCGCTATGCTTGATCACTTTTCATTTAAAAATATATTTTGAAATTCGTTTTCAACTATTATTGAATTAATACACATTTGATAAAAGTGGTGGTGTAAACAAATATGGTAAACACTAGATACCAAATTGTAATCCAAATGTTCACCCATGCTTACAAACGATCTGCCCACTGACATTTTGCTATTACTAAGATCAATGTCTAAATAATACTCAATGATAGGTTCATTGAACTTGAAAGTTCTGACAGACAAAGGAGACAGAGAGATGAACCACAGATACACTTGATAAAGATCACGCTGACAAGATCTTTACCTGTTTTAGGCCAATGTTTTTTAGCATTTGACCTTTTTCATATGGTAAGCCACCCAATAATGCTTTTCACTCTACTATATCTAGCTAGGGTCGAACTTTTGTGAGATTTTTTCTTTTCTTTTGTAACCCCGATTAATAAATGGGTTACGTATTTATGAAAATTGTTGATCCAAGAAAACAAAACATATATATTGCTAATATCACAATTCACAAAAATTCGAGATATTCACTGCATATGGATCCCTAGCTTTCATGGGTTAATAGACATAGTGAATATCGATAGAAAATGGAGTTGAGACAAAATCACATGGGAAGATGTCGCGACGCTGTCCACACAATAATAGAGAACCCTGCTTTGTTTTGTTTTGTTTTGTTTTTGATTCAAAATCTTAAAACTAATCCCTTCTTCCATCAATTATATCTCATTATTGTTCGCTTCTTCTTATTCTAATTCTTGTAATTTAATTTAATTCATTGAACCGACGTTTCCCATGTGTGTATCATCAATGATGCCATTATTGAGTATTTTTTTGCAAACTCAAACAAGTATGTAATTATGTACCTTATACTGAAATACAATCCTAACATGAATTGATTGATATCTTCATATTATTGGTTACAAATTACAGCCTACGTAGTTGTCTCATTAATATTCTAAACACACAAGCTCTTTAATGTTTGGATTATAATGATGACACAATACTTATACTAGGTTTATCATCGAACCCCCTATCAGGGTGGAATTAGAATGTTTATTTATGTACGTAGTCAACATAATTGTTTTTTTTTCTTTCAATAGTTAACCAAAATTTAAATTGAGTTAAATTACAAATAAGGAAATATATATACATTACAAAAAAATTGATAATTTTTTTTTTCTCTTGCCGGCGTTAGCTCAAGTGATTACACAAACTCCACACTAGGTAAGTGCTTATGATTCCACTGCTCCGATGATGAAGAGCCTATGAATCTCACATTAGAAACAATGTAATCTCTTAGAGTCTTCAAAGATTCATCTCTTTCCCCATTATCAACAACCACTGATCTCTTCTCCACATTATTACCATCATCATCATCATCATCTTCGCCGGAGCCAACAAATCTTGTTTCCTCCCGGCCATTTCTCCGGCTATCAACATAGCCCCACTTACTTCCACTCTCCATGTTCAGCTCTATCGACTTAAGATCACTCTCCTCCTCATCAGAACCATCTATTATCTCTAAAACTCGGCGAATCTCCGACGACCCATTCCCCTCTTGTCCGTCCACAACCCGCCAGAGCTCCTTCTTTAGCCTCTCCACGGCGGCGTGTTTCTCCTCGAACTCGTGTCTCGCCTCCATAAGCTTCATCTGAACCCTCTCTTCCCTCAAAACATCAGCTATATGCATCATCTCTCTTTCTTTCTCCATCTCCTTCTGATCATCTCCCATACCTCTCGCGAGCTCATCACAGACTTCTTCAAGAACGTCTTTCGCTCTCTTCTCTCTCTCCATCTCCTCCTTCATCTTCCTCTCCCTTTCCTTAGCTTCCGCGAGCTCTATTACTAATCTTCTGTTCATCTCCTCCCTTCTTAGCCGGAGCTTTCTCTCAGCCACCGCCTCTTCTTGGACCTTAGCTATTAACCTCCGCTTCTCCTCCTCCTCCGTACTCAGCAGATGCTTCAGAGAAGATCTTGCTCTGTCCAGTTCACAGAGCAGAGCAGAGATCAGACGATTGCTTGATGTTTTGTGATCATCTCCGAGGTGGCCGATCCTTTTTAAAACATTCACGAGTTCTTTAGATGTCGTTAAACCCTCGCTGACATTCTTGAAACGTGTTTTCACCTGTTGTCAGGTTTCAACTAATAAGAGGTTGCTTCTCATGCAAGAAACGGTTTAAACATAAAAAGAAAATAAATAAAATTTACAGAGTTTGTGCCGATGGTTTTATTATTCAATTAGTTGTGTTCTCTGTGCAAATTTTATTACCAAAGACTTAGAACTCAAGAAAAGGATAATAATAAAAAAAAAAACTTGAGGCGCAAGCAAACCCTAACCTCATGCGAAATAGGATAGGATGGTTTTGCCGGGAAATCATGGGAAGAGATCTCTGTTGATTGCTTCCTTATGTTTCTCGGAGGTTTCTTGCTTCTAAAACAATCTCCATCGGAGGATAGGGGAGGATATGTGTCGTCGCTGATCTCCCACAACGTTGCCGCTAGCTTTCTTGCCGACACGCAGCGTTTCTTTGACTGATCCACATGAGGATCTTCCGGCAATAAAGATAAGAGTATGGGAGTTTTAGCGGCGGAGATGGACTTAACCGGAGTTCCTGAACCGCCGCCGTCTTCTAGTGAGGCTCTTTTCCCGGAGAAAATGGCGCGTTTGAAGCGGTTGCGACGAGCAAGAGAAGAAGAAGAGGAAGAAGAGCAACCTCTCTTCCTGATCTTGCACCCTCTCTTCCGATCCATATTTTTGTTTTATTTTAAGACAAACAAACAAAACAAAGAACACAAAACTGAATCAAATCTTGCCGGAAACTAAAGAAAAGAATGAGAAAAGAGTTGGGATTGGTTGTTGCTTTTTATGGGAAGTGGGTCATGAGGTTGATCGAGTAGTAGAAGCTTGAAGCAGTTTCTGGAAGATTTTAGATTTTGAATCTCCGAGGAGACTTTAAAGAGAGTGATAAGGATAATACAAAAAGAGAAAGTTAATAAGATTGATCTTCTTTTGCTTTTCTCTGAAGTTTATTAGTGTAAATGCTCTCTCCCATAAGAAGAAAAAGACCAAAGCAGTTTTTTTTTTATATATAAAAAAGAGATGATAGTTGCTTAGATTCTTTTAAAGACGTTGAGAAAAGAGAAGTTTGAATCTGGGAAATTGTGTTATTTTCTTGGGAGGAGAAAGATAGAAAGTGTTTATGTGTGGTGTTTTGTTTGTGTGCGTTGTCTCGTTGGCAAATGTTTTTGCAGGGTTCATTGTACATACATAACCAATGTTATTCAATGTCTTTAAAGAAAATAGGGTGTTTCCATAACTGTTAAATCTTGTTGCCGGTAACTCATTAATGCAACAACGACTTGTAAAAAGGTGTATCAATCCATGTTAGTACCTACTACCTTTTTAATAGGAGAACAATAGGACTTTGCTAAAAGTCTATCTAGATATAGGTTTACATCACATGCAGATGCAGTATAACATGGTTTGATTCAGTTAACTATTAATAAGCTTTATTTTGGAATAATATGAACAGCAACTGCAAATAGAGTTTGATCAGTAGTTTTCAAGAAGATTAAAGACAAACTATATTCTCAAAACTAAGGCATCAACTACCATGTTGTGACAAATGTTCTTTATTTTAGACAAAACCCTTGCATGGTGACATTTTTGGACGAAATGGTTGAAAATAAATATACAGACAAAGAGAAAACATATTTGAGAAAAGGATATTGGCTACCGATTATGAAGATCAATACCCCCTTGGCTTGTGTATTAGATAGAAAATATGCTATATAAAATTTTTTTTCTTTTTTGATCAATTTTTTTTTATTTATTTCTCTAGAATTTTCTTAACCTCAAATTTGGATAGTGTATTTAATTTACAGATTAATTATTTTTTCGAATATATAAATGAATTTAAACATTATACCCATATATGTGTAGCTATATGATAGAGTGTAATGGGATATATTTAGATTTAATTTGTTTAGTAGCCCAAAACTCGTTTACCACTAGACTACCATTGGTTAAGTTTTTTGTGTTTGGCATATTAGAGACAAGCACATGCTGAATACAATAATAATGAAATACTCTAATGGAACATCCCAAAGGCTATCTTCTCTGTCAGTCAAATCAAATCCTCCTCCAGATCCTATATCTATATATACTATTCATTTTTTGCCATAACAATTCAAAATAAAATTCGATTTATTTGTGAGGCCAAGAGGGTCCCACGATCATGCAAGAAATTACAACATAGATGAACGGTTCTGATTAATATGGGTTCTAAGGGCATCCACATCAATGAACCCCCTTTGGGGTTCATCTTTTCATTTTTTTATTATTAAATTTTTTTGTTTTTTTTTTTTTTAAAAAAAAAAAAAAAAAAAAAAGATAGACTAATCGCGGGCCGCCACGTGTCGTGAACAGTAATGATACGGGTTCACCAGAGTGAATCCCAAAGACACGGGTTCATCACTGTTTATCTAGAAAACTGTGTGAACCCATTTATGAACCATGAATGTGCATGCTCTAACTACTCTGCTTCTTTCTTTATCCTTTCGAGTCTTTGACTACTACTCGTAAATCACGTGGATAAATTGAAAAAAAAATGCTACTATATATTTTTCGCCATTATTCAAAAGTAATAGCAACTCTTACAAACGATTCACCGTAATCATTTGTATAACTCTTAGTTATCTGTCCAAATAGTATATCATTCTTATATTCTTACTGAAACGTGCAACAATTCATAACTTTCACTGTTATTTCGTTAAAAATTCACATTCCATCCATGTATATGTGTAAATTTACTGAGAGTTCAACTTATTACGAAGAAAATTAACTTGTGTTTTCAACGACCTTTGTTTTTTCTTTTCTAAATCTCCTAAAACTCTTTAAAAAAAAACATTTGGACTTAAATAAATAAATAAAAAAAAGATGAAGATGGTGATACAAATTAAATTAGATGTCAGGTGTTGAGCAAAATAAATAATTGGTGGAAGCAAATTGGTCACATGGTGAGGACATTGGACTGTGAATCGAGTAACCCGAGTTCAAGTCTTTGGTTGGACTCAAAACAAACATATGAACTTTCTACGTGTTCAACACTTAACCAGAAACATGACAAAGCTTTCAATAATTGGGGATTTAAATAAACTGTATGAAGATGTTAAACAAAGCAGCAAAATTTCATGAACTCTACCAAATTTAAACCTTGTCAACGCTGCAAAACCGTTTACAAAGAAGATAATATGTTTTCTGCTTTGGTCCCTTAAGCCGTTGGATGTTTAAGACACTCCCTCTGGCTCTATTCCACCATCGTAGTTTAACTCTCTTCCTGTTTACTCCCATTTTGACTCTCCTCCCAACCCTATTTCAACTTCCGTATGAAGCTCAACCACTGCACTCTTGCTTCGTTGGTTTCCTGTTTTCTTCTTGTTACCTTTAGTATCTATCACTCTCACAACGCCTGTCTCTTGCACACTGCTTCTCTTCTGCTTCTTCTCATCACCATCTTCAGAATCCTTTGACACATCTCCCCTGGAAAAGACTTCTGCCAAAGAGGTTTCAGCATCATCGATAGCATCGATTAACTTCTTAGGACCAGCCTTCTTCTGTTTCTTCTCAGCAACATCATCATCTTCATTGTTACCCCGAGTTTTCTTCTGTTTATCTTCTTCGTCCTTTTCTACTTTAACTTGATCTATATTTGGGTTGCTCTTAGACTTCTTCTTCTTCTTGCTCTTGCTACCTTCATTATCAGCTTCTTCTTCTTCTTCCTCCGACTTGTTTCTCTTAGAGCTCTTCTTGCTTTTCCGTTCCACTTTGGATTCTTCATCTTCTGCTGATTTGCTGTGACGACTATCAAAGGTTTCATCTTCGGTATCAAATCTAACATGCTTTGCATTCTTCGAGCTTTTATCCAAGGGTTTGGCGTTAAAGACATTCACTGAAGGAGGAAGCAACTTTCTCACCTGTGAACATATTCTCACTCTTATTTGACTTATCCACGTAGCAAATACTAAGTACAAAGAAAGTGGTATTACCTTCTTAGCTGACTTCTCGTTATCAGAGATTGGGTTTCCTCGAATATTCAAGTTTCGCAAGCAAGATAGTGTACCCAAAACCTATCAACATTTGGGAAAAAACAACAACTTAGATCAACGTAAAAGCTTTAATGAGCTAGATAAGGCGAAAAGTCTGCTTTTACCTCTAAACCAGAGAGACTAATGATCATATTGTTTCCCACATCCAAATTCAGTAGTCTCTTGTTGAGTGCAAGTTCTGCTGGGAGAACCTGAACATTTTAAGCGTAAAGGAAACATAGTCATTAGCAATATAAACAAAAGACTGCGCAATTGTTACACAGCGCCGGTGTGTTTATCTTATACAAGAGACATAACCTTAATCTCGTTGTGGGCAAGTCGTAGCTCTTTCAAATCAGAGCATGACTTGAGAGAAGAACCAATAGCTTTTATTCTACAGTCAGACAAAGAAACCTGAAACACAGGGTTAGGCAAGGATCAATTTTTAGTTTTTTTTTATTCCAAAACATGGAGAAAACTCAAAGCTTACTTTTGTGAGTTTTTTCAACTTTGAAAGTGAATCACCGATTTCACTGATAGGGTTCCTAGAAAGCACTGCATCAAATCCACAACAAAACTTCAAGTAGATGAAACTAGGAAACTTCTAAAGAGTAAACATATTAACATGTTGGGAACATACCGAGACTGTTCAAGTCTTTCAGTAGATCTAGCTTGCAAATAGAGGAGATTTCATTATCTAACAAGTGAATCAACAAAAGGAATAATCATCAGTAGTAGCTCGTTGATAAAAAGACAAAACCATTGACTTGTGTTGTTCAACTCTCACCGTTCAAAATCAAGGCACACAAATTGACAAGAGAAGAGATCTCATTCATAGATTTGAGCTTATTCTTTCCAGCATTCAGCACCTGATTGCAAACCAAGTTTCATATTTAGTGCTGAAGACGAGCTTCATCTCTAATAGCAACGAAGTTGCAAACATATTAGGGAAAAATGAAATGAACTGAACTTACTGTAAGCTTAGTTAATCCTTCAATTCCACTCAAACTCTGTAATTTATTGTCCACAACTGATAGCCACTTCAAATTCAGACAAGACTTGAGTCCCTAAGTACAACAAAAGATGAACATAAGCTTCAAAAGCCTTCAGCTTAGAGTTAAAGATGTCTTTTTTTAGTCTCTTAGTTTACCTGGAGATCAGTGAGATTGTTGAAACGGAGGTCAAGCTTCTCCAAGTTTTTGAACTTGCTCAAACAAGACACCTGAATCAATATCACAAATTAGGGTTTTTCGTTTCAATTTGGGAACAGAGTTTGCAGAAACGAAACGAGACGAAACTCACGTCGGTGAGAGCTCTGTGGCCGAGATTAAGTTCCTTGACGGAATCTAGGTCATGGGTTTTCTTCTCTTTTAGAACTTGTTCAACGGTCAATGATTTCGTCGCCATCTTCGTCTTCTTCCTCGTAGCGAAAACCCTAGCCTTTTGGTTCAGTCTCACCCTAAAACCCCGTAGCGGAAGTTTTATAAAGACACCCCACAACTTTCTATTGTTTATAAATTTGGCCCAAATATTATTTGTTGAAACAAGGAACACCCACTTGCCCTACTGTTTCCGTTTATAATATTATTAGACTTTACAAATTGTTTGTTCTTGAAGAATTGTTCCAAGTCTGTTATGGAACTAGGAAACCAAACTAATGTAGGTGTTCAAGTAGAGAATGGTATCATGAAACCAATTCTATCCCATTAAGTTTAGATTTTCTCCATGTCATAGGCATTACAAAAGAGCTAAAAGGGAAGCAAAAACATTCGATTAATGTGTTCTCATGAGATGTATTTTTCTTGCTGCTCGTGCAAAAGCTTTGCTGAAGATTTGGCGTCAAGGTAGAGTGATGTTACTTCCTCTATATCAGCCTGTCAAAATACCAAGAGATTAACAACAACAACAACAACAACAACAACAACAACAACAACCATAACATTCATTTTTATACTGCTTTGTTTTTTGTTCCAAGATTCATAAGGAACTACCTTGCAAATATTGTCACGTCCATTCATTTTCGCCACGATGCTGGCAGGGGACAAAAGCTGAACAGCGTGCCTGAAACCGAAAGCACAACAAAAAAAAGAAGTTTAGACAGAGAAAAGAATCTTGCAAAGAAGCAATCATGCTAGTTTAGTCTTTATACCTTAAGGATGTTCTTTCTCCAATGTCCCCAAGTAGGACCAAGCATTCTTCATCCACTGTTAGATCTTCTACTTGCGCACGAATAGCTATAATCTGACGACATAAATTAAATCTATTAGAATGTTGTTAATTAAGTGATTACAAAAACTAAAATGGCAACCGAGTAACCTGTATCATTTCAGAGGGGTTATAGATTTGGGTTCGGATAATGACCAAACGATCCAACAAGTCAATAGGGACTCCATGGGGACTCGGCATATCAGTCCCTCTGCAAATACAGTGAATCACAGCATTAAGTTAAACCAAAGTTCACATAATTTCCAAAGGGAAGATCTAGCGTTTCTCCTCACCTTACGTTGCAAACTCCTCTATTTGTTGCGAATATCACTATTGGAGATAACGAGCTCTCAAGAGCACGGTTTAAGTAAGAAAAGCACTCCATATCAAGCATATGAACCTAAAGTTAAGAAAGTTTAATTACTCCTCCTGAGTCCTGACTCCTGAGCAAACTCAATATGGTGGAATGAGAGAATTTGTTAAAGAAAATACCTCATCGATAAATAGAACTCCAGGAACAAGCTCTGCAACACCTTCATCTATATAACGGTTCACGACCTGCAATAATCATACATTACAGACTATTAGTCCTGTAGATATTTAAACAATAATCATTTAGGTCTCAGTGAGTAAGATCACCTTGTTAATTTCTTGCCGCAGCTTATCAGTGATCTCAGTCTTCCGGGGTTTCATCATCTGGCCCATCAAAGAAAGTATATCCTGCCCACCTTGAGGTCGAGCATTTGCTGCATCCAGGTCTTGAAGAGTGACATCCTAGCCAAATTTAAGAAAACCTTTTAGAGGCCACCACAAAAGAAGGAATGTACAGCTTAAGATTAAAACACATACATTAAACAAATCCATAATAGGTTATATTGACAATGATGATACACAGAAGGGAGAGTTCTTGGGATAAGAAAGGGTCATAAAGAGTAAACCTGCACTATCTCTTTCTTTTTGTGGACCTCTCCTTTCGGAAGTGGAACATATTCTTCTGCTTCCAGATCGAATTCAGTAGCAAAAGCATCACTTCTACCCACCCGCTTGACAGCTCCACTGTTTGCTTCAATGTATATAACATCTCCTACAGCTACCTGAGAGCCAAACAGTAAATATAAGAACTTCCGAACATAATGACCTTGTAATTCATAGCAAAGGATAATTTTTTTGACCAGAGAACCAGACAGAGGGAATACAATGTCAGGTGAAGAGAAGTCAAACAACTAACCTTCTCCTTAATCAAGGCATCGTAGATAGTGGGATCCAACTTCAGTTGTTTGGTTCCTTTGACTGTCTTGAGTCCAATGATAACGTGACTGATGCTTTTGCCGTAGCCTCCGGTAAGACTTTCAGTTTCTTCAGGGGAAAGCTCCGTAACCTGGAACTCAAGGAAAACATGTTAAGAATCTGACGGCAAAGAGACCATATTACTACAGAATACAGCAGCACACCTCTCCTTCGTAGACGTCTTTGGTTTCCTTGATACGTAGGCCAATGGCACGTCTAAAATTCTCCATGAGAACCTCAGTTTTCTTAACCTCCGATGAGTAAACCTCAGATCCAACCATTGGACAGAATGGAACCTGCAAACAACATAAGCTAAGCGTGGTTAAACCACAGCTAACGAAGGCATGTGGGACATATGGAACAGAAGAGAAGAGATGCAAGATAAAGACATCTGAGATTACCTTACTTCCCAGCTCTTGGGATATTCCAAGAGCCAATGCTGTTTTCCCAGTTCCTGGAGGTCCGGCGAGCAAAAGAGCCTTGCCAGCCATTTTCTTCTGCTTGATCATGTCAACTACAAGACCAGCTGCCTCTCTAGCCTCAATCTGACCGACGAATCCAGCAGCCAATGGTATAGGGATTCCGGTTGGCTAGAGAAGGAGACACTGAATTAGCAAATGAAACTACATTGCAAGCTATAGAAAGATATCATACTAATGCTTTGAAATGTTACTGTCACTAAAAGAACCACAGATAATTATAAAACCTCAAAAAGCCTAAAATTTTGAACTCTAAAGAAACCCTAACGAACATTGAGCTACACGAGCATACATAAACCTAAACACTATCGTCGGAGTCACTTGAGCGTAGCAAAGAAAGCAACGAGCTTTAAACCCTAACACCTTGACGAGCTTCGAGCATACGAACTACCTACTGCAATCTAGTAGATTCAACGAGATATATACAGTGGAGAGAGGAGAAGAAGAACCTCGAGGCCAAGACCCTTGATGTGAGTGTGAGTAGCAATCCGTTGTTTCTTCGCCGTGGACTGAATTTCTTCGATCTTTACTTTCTCCATCTCCGTCAACTGTTAGCCTCGCGACTGAGATGTATACGACGACGGCGGCGGAAGAGTTCGAACTCTCCTGATGCTTCTTCTTCTTCTCCAAATTAGCAAAATCTCTCTGTTTAAATATTAATCTTTGTTGCAGCAATGGCCCTTATATTCCTTCTCTAATTACGAAGTCACCCTAACCTTTTTATTCGACTGTGACAAATTTGATTCCTGTTTTTTTTTTGTTTTTTTTGGCCTTGCAGATAGTTCCAGCCATGGTTGGTTTGTTTGTATACAAAGCCGCAGCTCTGGTTCACGTGACAACGAAGATCTTCATCTTCCTAGACTATCTGTGCCTGAGCCTGAGGATGTAGAGTGTGTTGTGAGTTGTACTGAGAAAATAACTATAAACAGATATGGTTTCCAAGGCAAAACCTTTTGTCTTCTCGTTTATTCTTGTAACTACCTCAATTTTTGTATCACAAGTAGTATAGCTTTTGAAGGCAAATACAAAATATATTTCCTATGTCAAATGTATCAAAACGAAATTATTGAACGTGTGGCAAAGGTAGGTGTGTAGAAGAAAGAGTTCTAAAAACGTGAAGCATTCTTTTCATTCAACACACTACTCGAATCTCACCAAAAAGAACTTCCCACTCTCTTTATTTCACAAGGGCCACTACACCAATTGAGTAGAGGTATAGAGATCCACTATTTGTTGGTAACGTGAGCACAAAATTATGGAGGGCACAAGAAACGTACATAAACCCTTTAAAAAATGGTATTAGTCACCTTTTCTTTCTGCACATCCGATTGTCTTAGGCTTCTTCTCTTTCTCTAGCTTCCGAGAAATGTGATTCCAGAAAAAAAATATTGTACAAAAAAAAAAGTATGATAGTTTTCAAGAGCGTAGACTCCATCCACGTGCAGCTAATGCACTCCTTACTCTCATTGCTGCTTCTGCTGTGTCATTCAATGGCGGATAACTCCAACTTTCCGACATCTGCAACAAAAACCATTAATACCAAACCAAATCAATGAAGATCATGGATGATGTAAGAGAAAGAAAACTCCCTAGGATATGTTGCCAAGGAGGAAATGGGGGAAAAATTAGCTACAATGTTCTACGAGAATGTAGAGATACTTACATCTTCGAAACCTGTAAATGAGCGAACGACTCCTCGTTCCCTCAATGACTTGTGGAAATCTGCAATCTTCCATTTACAGTGATCGGCTCCAATAACATAGACTGGTTTCCTGCAGAGGAGTGGGGGAGTAAGTACTCAGACTATATAGTTTAAGTTGAAAGAAAGAATAAAAAAATTTGAAAGGGTTTATCTCAGTATAGTATCTACCCGGTACTGCAGGCTTCGCTTATGAGACTGACAGAATCTGCAGTCACTACAAATGCATCACCCCAAGCTAAATGTCCCATGTAAGGATTTGGTTCTGGATTAGCATTTTTTATAAACAACCGTTAGAAAACTTTTGTCACTGCGTTGGGTTTGTGTACAAAGCTCAAGTGAAATTTGCTTTGGGATAAGCAGTACCTTGGCCATTCCAAATAAATACTTTAGGGTTATCTCCTAGCTCTTTGAAAATTACTCTTGAAACCTGCTTGCGTAGTAAAATACCAGGTGAAACTCAAGAACAACAGCTATAACTATACTAGTAAAGAGAAACATGTGTTTGGAGACCTTTTCAGGGGTTCTGTAGGAAAGAGCGATTCTGACACTTCCACAGCTATCAAGGACACTAAGAAGGGCGTCTGTAAGCTGCTTTGCGAGGTCTGCTCCATAACGGCAGTTACCTGTTCAAAAAGTGAAGAGACAACCATGGCAATTAGGTCTACGCATCAGTTTTAAAAGAAAAAAGGCGTTCATGTGTTATATGCTGCAAGTGTAAGAACGTCATCTAGTAACTTAACAGAGTAGTATAACTTACGTCTAGGCCAGCCAATGTTAACCACAACTAAGGGCTTTGGAAGAGCAGCAAACTCGTCGTGCCAGGCACTAGCTGATTTACGGAGCGTGGCATAATCGATTCCCGTGTAGAGCTCCAGTAGTCAAGACCTGAAAATAGGTGTGCACATTCATGGGTATTAAAAATGAAATCTCCACAACAAGTTTCATCTATAGTAATATGATCCATGGCACTTACAACATGATCCTGAGGTGGTTCACGTGGAGTTATCCACCTACGCATAAACCTAGGAACTTGCTCTTGCGCTTCAAGGGTTAAAGGGTAGTAGTCGTGACGAGGTGTGACCACCATGTCAACCTATTTAAGTGTGATCTAGGATGTTGTATCTACAAAAACAAAGACCAAAGACCAATATTAGAAGGGATTCAGAGAATCATATAACACAACTCTCTCCTTTTAGATGATAACATGATTCATGAACAATACTCTTCCCTCTAGATACTAAAGTTTTATATCTCTAGCAGTATTTCAAAGCTAAGCCTGGAGCGACTAAGTAACATCGCAACCAAGTTAAATCATATAATAAACCTGAACAACGAAGACGTTTTCAGAAGCCAGACGCCTTATGGAGCTAGCAATAGAAACTGTATCTCTCCACATGCAATCACTACCAAGGACCATCCCTGCGAAAAGAAATAAAAACCCATTAGCTAGACGGTTCAGGCTTAGCTTCCTACTTTCAATTCATAAAAACGCCACACAAAAAAAGAAAAGAAAATCCAAAGTTAGATACTTTTCAAAGGTGTCCACGAGCCATGGTCACAATACTCTTGACGTCAGCCTCAAGAATAGACGACAAGCCTACAGTTCCACCATTCTGAGAAGGAACAGATAAGATGTATTTACTTTGTTTGGATCCAAGCATGAATTTGGAGTAGAGGTATATATGCCTGAGGATAAAATCCAACTTTCTTGTGAAAAACCAACAGGGAGCCAGTGTAGCCACTCATTTGATTCCTCCTTTCGGCCTTGTAACCCGCTTGCATCATTAAAAAACAAAAGAGACATTCAATCTCAGGAAGCCAAAAAACATTGCTCAGACCCTATAAATATACTTTGCAGAGATCAAGATGACATCACTTCTTCTATGCATGCTAAAGAAGTAATACGATTGCAATCTTATTCCTAGTTACATGACGACAGACAATAATCCATTGTCCCTATGTCCGAAAAAGATCATCAATCTTATTACCAAATCATAAACTGATGTAAAAATGGTAACTTAATGTCGGGAAATGCTAAAACATGTCGTAAAGAAGCATGAATCAAAAGCTCACGTAGAGGAGGTAATTTCCGGACAAGCCGAGGGCACGGACGAGACCGATACACTGATTCTCGGAGCCAGGGAAACCGTTTCCGACAACGACGGCGCGTCGGACGACGTTCTGGGAACCGCCTTGTTCGAAAATCTCGGGTACACCGGTAGATAGAGTGGGTGGATTCGGCAACAGGATTGGCCTCATGCCGGTTCTGATGATTGATATCAAAAGCCCTAGAGAGGAACCACGCCGAGGTTTTTAGGATTTGATCTCTCTCTGTCTCTCAATCAACTCTCTGAAGAATACGCGAAAGGAAAAGGCACAACTTGCGAAATAAACAAAAGTGACAAACTAAAAATTAAAAGGGAGAATTTGCCAAATGACCAAGTTTTAGAAAGAAATTAAGTCCAGAGCATTGATTTTGACATAATGTATTATCTAACAATTTTGCTTCAACTGTTCCGGTTTTACCCCTCCTTTATACAAGTTGTCGGTTCCTTTATAGATGTAAAGATGACGTCCACGATTTATGATGTGGACACGTTTATAAGGTTACTTTGTAGGATTGGAGTTTGGTAAGACATCCACGTAACTTTTCATTTCACCGCATATGTTTATCATACAAAATTATTTAATTGAAATTTGGCAGAACATCCACGTACTATTCTATTTTAGTGACATGGTACAACATTCAACATGTCGTGGGAACTATACATAATAAACTCACCCACAACCAATGAAACCTCTACTTAGTCAATATAAACCCTAGGTAGAAACATATAAACTCAAATACAATGTATAAATTATTTTTCAATACTAGGCACTTGAAGGCACATTTACTTGATTAACATGTTGCATATTTTTCTATTCTATACAATTGAAGTAGTATAGTAAACCAATTAAACGAGGAAAAGTTACATATTTAACCCACATATAAGCTATACATGTTTGATTTTGGTTTTTCAGTGTTATATCCATAGTATGGAACGTAAATAGTAAACTCTCTCCACGTGCAAAAATACAACAATACAAGACACACCAATGATTAGTAAGTTAAACCCTAATCAAGCATGTATAAACCCAAATAGAATATATATAATAAGTTTTAATATATCTAAACCCTTACTTGGTAAATCTAAACCCTAAGCAGGAACCTATAAACCCAAATACAGTTTATATAAAAAAAATTATATTAGACACTTAAACACACATTTACTTAGTAGCAAATTACATATCTTCTATTCCATATAAAGTAAGTAGTATAGTAAACCATTCAAACGAGAGAAAATTACATATTAAATCTGTTGTACTATTCCATATAGAAAGTAGTATACTACCTCTATCTGATCAGGCAAACATTACCAAACCCTTCGATTAAGATGTTAAAAATGAATTTGTCAAATAACCATTTTTTTACAAAGTTGCGAAGGGAAATGAAGAATACACATTGCATTATTACATGCAAATGAGAATATACACATTTTGCACCATCACATATACGATATTTCCTTTACAAGAGTCTAAAAAACTATTATGTTTACATGAGTTCTTAAGTTTATTCTACATATGACCAAACACTACGTGGAATTCTAGAAACCTCTCCCTACCAGATGGCTCAAAACCCGTTTCAAACAATCGACCTGGGAGACATAACTTTTCCATGATAAACCTGCAAAACGAACGAGAGGGAAATTGGGTGAGGTTGGAGAAATAAGTAAATAAAAAAGAAGACTAATGTGTAAATAGCGTAGCGGAGGTTCAATACTATTGACCTAGGATTATATACTATGTGAAGATACCACTGATCCTAAGACTAAAAGAATGATAAAGCAACAGATTGTCTCATTCTATTCCATCAGGGAAATAGATCACACATAATTGTTCTATTTGATTGTAATGTTATATATATCGTACACAAAATTCCATGCTATTTACCATGGCATAAATCACCGTGAACTGTTCTATTTGCCTAGTATATATACTATATATATCTGACATGAAATTCCATGTTATTTACCATGGCATAGATCACAGTGGAATGATCTATTTGCCTAGTATATGTAATATGGGAAAATACCAGAAAATACAAAAAATACTATGGCATACATTGTTACCTCGCAAACCTAACGTTAGGGTTCAATCCTTTTAACAAAAAATACAAAATGATATATTGTTCTATTTTGTAGTAGTCTATACTATGTAATGTACATATGTTACATTACAAACACAACGACCAACTGACATGCGGGACATTCGGAAACCCATAAAATAAATGACTCAATTATGTTCTATTTTGGGCGTCATGAATGCTATGTCATCGTAACCTCGTACACTAGAAACACAAGAATGTGACCACACCATTTACCAGAAAATACATAATGTTATAATGTTCTATTTTGGTAGTAGTCTATACCATGTCATGTACACCTACTACATTAGTAAAACAACGAGCAACTAATAGATACCTAAAATGAATCAAGGTACACAGAGTAAGACAGATCAGATACAAACAACGCGTACAGAGGGTGAAGCCGAGAGGTGAAAGCGATCAAACACCGGGAATAAAGACGATGGAAGCCGATTAACAAACAGAGGAAGAAGATACAATTGACAAACGAGTTAATCGGACATGCAACATAAAGAAAAATGGTAAAATGTGTCAAAAACTACCTCCTAGTAAATCATAACTAACCTGAGCAGAAGGGTCTATTACGAGGGATGAAGCTTCTATCTATTTTCGATTCGTTCACTTGAATCGTCGTGAACGACAGAAGGGCAGATCTGAGCGGTGTTGCAGACACAATGGTGAAATCTCCGCTGTTGACTATACATCTTCTTTGAAATTACCAAGATAAAGTTACTCAAGAAGAGGTTGTGATTGTGGAAAAGCCACGTCTACTTTTGGAAATCTAGATACTAGTAATTAAAAGTTATTTTATTTGTAGGTTTTCCCGGTTAATAGTAAGGGTAATATGGTAATTATATATAATAGAGATGTGGTATATCGACGAAGTAGGTTATTTGGTCATTGGGTGAATTATAATTTTATTGATGGTTATAGAGTGCAATTTCCCAAATTAAAACTGCTAAAACGAATTTATTAAAAAGACAGGTGTTGTTATGTCTGTAAAGAATCACGTGTATTCCTATGGGCTTTTTCGTAGGCCCAATTTGGGATGTCATGTTCCTCACTCCGTCCACGGTTGAGATGCAGAGGCCTTTTCATTTTAAAAGCTTTGGTTATGATTCATACGGTGTTTAGCTTAAGTTCATCAGTACAGGAAAGACAGGTTGAGATGCAGAGGTCGTGAGTTCCCAGTAATCGAATAGAACTCCCATTAAGTTAGGGTATAGAAGATAATCTGACGGTTTTGATTGGTTTGGATCGTTTATAAGCTGTGGTCATGATTCTAGTGACCGCTTCAATGGTTGTATTACAACCATTATGCAGTAATAATTTGTCGTAGCGAACAGAACTTGCAACATAAACAACCAATATGTACACATTACATGTGCAAGATTCATAAAGACAAACCGAAAACAATGTTGAAAATGCAGAGAACAAAGTGACCAAAAACTCTAAAAGAGATGGCAAAGTGTTTTATGAAACTCTCTATCATTTCGATTTTTACAAGAGTGTTACATAAGCGAGGAAGACCATGCCATGTAACCTGAAACTCATTGTCATTCTCAGTTGACAAAAAAAAAATCAAGACTGGAAACTGATGCCTTTGAAAGAGCCTCAAAGATTAAGATCTGCAGGAGGGTAAAGTGATGCCGCCACAGAAAGATGCGATTATTATGTACAGTACCACAACTATCAAGCACGTCAACATTACCCTGTCAAAACACACAAACATATCAAAATCTTCCCAAACAGTAAACTATCTATGCTGCATATGCCAAGTTGAAACATAATGTAATGTAGATAAGCCTTCTCACTATCACCAAAGCCAAAGAGAGAGATCCTTACAAGAGCTTAGCGTTTTTCATCCAAAGAGCTCGACGTAAACGCTTTGATTGTTTCCTAAAATGAAACGCATTATCTTGCATAGTTGCTGTTTTATCAACAAAAAGCTCAATCCTATCACCTCTTTCCATTATCCTCTCAATATTCTCCACCATCATTGATCGAATCTAGTAAACAAACAACACAACAAAACAATGATAGAAACAACCTTTCCAACAGTAGATAAATCACATAAAAGTTTACCTCACTGACTTCTCCTCTGACACGATTGAGAGTATCAACACTTTGATTACTAGAGAAGAACTCCATCTGATGATGCAAAACCCTAAAATGATTGAACCATTATCAGTTTTTTGTTTGTCATCGCTATTTCACCATATTTGTTTGTCATCGCTCTTAACAACCTATCACTCATGCTAAACCAAGCTGCTCGTGACTTGAAATTCAAGTATCACCACTGTTGTGACTCAGCTAGAATGACCCATCTCTGCTTTGCCGATGACCTTCTAATCTTCATGGATGGATCAATCCAGTCTCTCCAAGCTGTTCTACAAGTCCTTAAAGAGTTTGAGCTTCGATCTGGCTTAGCAGTAAGTGTCCAAAAGTCTTCATTCTTCTCTTCCGGTATATCAGATGCAGACCGGGATCTCTTTCAGTTCACTACTGGCATGCCGCAAGGATCCCTTCCAGTCCGGTATCTTGGAGTACCACTATGCACAAGAAAGCTTACATTACAGAACTGCAAAGTTTTAATACAGCAAGTGAAAAGAAAATTTAACTCATGGAGTGCTAGAGCCTTATCTTTTGCGGGACGCCTTCTGCTCATTAAGACAGTCATTGCTGGCATTACAAACTTCTGGTGTTCATCCTTTGTGCTCCCAAAAGCTTGTATAAAACGTATCAATGCGCTCTGTGGAGTCTTTCTGTGGAAAGGGAATATTGAAGATCATCACACAGCAAGGGTGAGTTGGGAAGTGGTGACAAAACCGAAGGCTAAAGGAGGACTAGGAGTTAGAAACCTGATTATATGGAATAAAGCTTGTATGATGAAGTTGATTTGGCTCCTTTTCTTCCAAGGTGGTTCAATATGGGTTGCATGGTTCACGGATACGGTGCTCAACGGTGATCTAAACTCCTTTTGGACGATTAAGCGAAGCACGAGAAACTCATGGTTAGTAAACAAATTACTCAAATTGAGAAGTGAGATCTATGGCTGGATCAAATTAAGGATAAGGAATGGAGCTACTTGCCGCTTTTGGACTGATAATTGGTCACCTTTTGGTTCCCTGAAAAGTTTTCTTGTTGACTCCAACTTCTCTTTGGGAATACCAGAGGATGCCACAGTCTCTTCGCTTTTCAGGGAAAATCGTTGGACACTGCCACACCCTCGTTCTGAAAAACAGCTGCAGCTCCATGCTTTCCTAACATCGATGGAACTGACAACAGAAGAGGACTACTATGAATGGGAACTGGAGGGTACTATTTCAACTAGATTCTCAACGGGACATGTATATGCAAACTTATCTGGTCAAGGAGTCCCAGTCCCCTGGGATCATATTGTATGGATCGTGGGAGGTATTCCAAAGCATTCATTCCTCAGTTGGCTTTTCATCTTGAATCGGTGTCCTACAAAAGACAGATTACTGAGCTGGGGGCTCCAAATAATACCAACTTGCTTGCTCTGTAACTCGTCACCAGAGTCGCGTGATCATCTATTTTTCCTCTGTCCATACTCATGGAGCTTGTGGTATCCATTAGCTCGTCGCTGTGGTCTGGACCCTCACCAACAATGGAACGATGTCACATCACAACTTCAAACGTATCATAGTCATAACTGGAAAGGAAGACTGATTCTGCTTACTTGGCAAAGTTGTATCTCCTGGACTTGGCAAGAAAGAAACAGTCGCCTTCACCGCAATACTTTCCGTTCTGTTCATGTGCTCACTAGACTGATTGATCGACAAATCAAGGATCGAATTCTGAGCTACCAAGAAAGGAACCCTTGTCTGTCTTCAAGGATGCTGCAACAATGGCTTGTGTGACGTCTCATCGTCTCCTTTGGTTTCATCGGAAAAAAAAAAATGGTGCTGACCTTCATGATATTTGGGTTTTTTCTTTTACCTTGGGCTCATGCCATGAATTATTCAAAAGGCTCTTAGGGCATGATTTCTTAGACTGGGTTTCTTAGGAAAAGTTAAGAAACTGTTTCTTAGTTTTCTTAAGGAAAGTTAAGAAACTGTTTCTTATTTAAGAGTTTTAAGAGCCGGTTCTTAACTTTTTCAGTTAAAAGTTAAGAAACAGTTTCTTAACTTTCTCTAAGAAACCCAACTTAAGAAACCTGCGTTAATCATGGCCTTAGGATCTTTGATTTCTTTACTTAATTTTCTATTGGGCTGTTAACTAGGCTTGGCTGAGCCATAAACACTAGCTTTAGGGCTTGTTATTTTTATTTCTTCTGCATTTTAATATGAAATAATTAAGTTCAAAAAAAAAATTATCAGTTTTTAAAATTGAATTGTAAGATCGAATCTTTTTTCACCATCTTACTAATCTACTACAAGTTTGGATTGTAAGAATAAGATGGTATTTTCTTAATGGGTAATTCTCTCAAATATTATTTTTTTTTAATTTTTTGTTAATAAAATAAATTTCAAGAAAAATAATGATCGAAATAATCATTTTTATTTTAAAAAATTTAATTTGTTTTTTAATTTTAAACCTCACCCACTGAAACTCTACCCCATAACTTTAAACCCTAAGTCCAGATTAATTAACCTTAAGGATGTAAATGTATATTTACATCTTTTAATAAAATCTATTTTGATCATTTTTCTCTTTTAATGCTATTTTTGCGATAAAAACATTTTTACAGATATCCTAAAGTATTTTTCTTATTCTTTCTGATTTGTAATTAGAGATTGTCTCAAGTTAAAGAAAATTGAGGTGGTATACTAGTCTGGTTGACATTGCAGAAAAAAGTTTGTTAAAGATTCTAAGTAGGTGTCCGTGGATGATGTCCTAATCATATACATGTTAAAGAATTTAGTATGTTGAATAGTATAATTTCTAAAAATCAAAGCTTAGAAGAAATGAGACTTGTAATTCTTTTTGCGTAAGAGAGAACTAGTATGTAATAGTGTGTTGGATAAGGACAAACAACCCGCGACCACCAAAAACCTTTTAGTCTTCGTCCACTTTCAACCTTAGTATATATGGTATGTATACATATCTATCTGTTTCTCTACATTACAAAATAGTGACCACTTTCCTGTTGGGTCGAATATGTCCAGACATCGTTATTGCATTAATGTTGGTCAGCATGGTTAAGGAGGCTTGACCACTAGCTAGAGACGAACTTAACGTTCATGGTACCAACTTTTTCCAAATAACGATTTACTAATAATTAATCTCTTACGTCCATGCGCATGGTGTAGACGTAAACCGATAATTTAACTTGACGGATAAATACAATTATTTTACTTGCTTATCTACGTACTCTGAATTACAACGTTCATCACGTTGAGCGTGCATAACGGAATAGTTTTTCTATGAGCTTTTATATTCCAAAGGTTGAAAGGAATAGGTCAACAGATATAACATATTGTCGATTACTTGATTTCAACCTCAGCCTCAGTTTATACATTCTTGAATAGTAGTAATACAATTCGAAGCATGTTTTAGAATTTTACTTTATATGCTCCATGGCTAATGACATTAGAGCCTAATGTCCTAATCATATAATAATTTTAGTATATATGTAAGAGACAAAACTTGGTTTTTCTTTAGCTACAAACTACCGATGACCAAAAGCCCTTTTAGTCGTCTTCCAGTTTCAACCTTTACAGTCGTAACGCTTATATACAAAACAATTATATGTTCTTTCGGCTCTTTTGTTTCTTTTTAAAAAAGTTTATATTTGGTATCGGAGCATGCTGAATTAAATTGCTTTTCTTAGGCTTATAAAAAAAAATGATTTTTTACTTTCTGCCTATCAAAACTTACTAGTTATATAATTAATAATGTTTTGAAAACCGGACCGGACTCCGACTCGGTATACTTACTGATTAATTGGTTGGAACGGTTTATCTGGTCGAACCGGGTTTTCTATTTGTTAAAAATTTAATATATTTACATTATATAGGTCTAAAAAATAATTCTACATATAATATATTTTCTTTTTTCTTTATTAACTAGAAAAATGAACAATAATCATAACTTTAATTATATATACTACAAACAAGTGAATATTATGTAAAACTAAAATTGATAAAAACCAAACGATTGATTGTTTAAATTACCGTATTTATTTATTTATAAAATTAAAGTCTTAGATTTTATGAATATGTCAAAATAAGAATAATATATGAAATATTAAGTTTTAATAACAGTTAAAAATATATTATTTATATGTTAATTTTTTAGAACGGGTTTTAAAGTTGACTCGGGTCATTGGTTTTACCATTTTTTATCGATTTTATCAGGTTTTCTTAAATCCAAGTTTTAATTCAAACCGGACTCGGTTTCTTTCGCGAGTCATGGTCGGACCGGCCGGTCCGATCCGGTTTTCAAAACCATGTAATTATCTTTTGGTATTTTAATTATTGGTTTGTTGTTGTCCCATATTTTTTGAGATAAAAACCAAAATAGACTTAAAAAAAATTTTGTCCCAAAAATAGCACTCAAAGAGAAAAATGACTTAAATAAACTTTATTAAAGGATGTAAGTATATATTTATACATTTGGGTTAACTAATTTAAACTTAGGGTTTAGAGTTTTGGGGTGGAGATTTTGGAGTTGAGATTTAAAAATTAAATTTTTTAAAAATATTAAAATTTTCAAAATAAAAAAGGTTTCTTTTGGTCATTTTTTCTCTTAAGATCTATTTTTATGACAAAAACTTCAAAAATGGCTATTTAAGAGATTTGCCCTATATTTTTTCCTCTTTGTTGATTTTTTTCCTCTTAGTTAAGCTAATGTCAAGGTTTCGACTTTTTAAAAGTTTCTAAAATTCTAAATGCTCGATGACGTTCTCTTAAGAAAACGAAACCAAATAATTCATTTATTCTTGCTCAAATTCGACATGGAAGTAAAATAATATTTCCGGTCACAAATAATTCAACTACGTAATATATAATATAGTAACTTCAATTTGCTTCATGGCCAATTCAGCTGTTCCCACTCCCAGATTGGTTCAGTTAAACCATCAACCATCTCTGAGTTCACAGAGAGATAACCATATTCTCTTCCTGACATCGAAGCTTCTGGTGAGCTTTCCACACGAACTGATGTCTCACCAACTGCAACATCACGTGTAAGCCTTCTCTCTGCCTGAAAAATTCCCATTGGACGTCTCTCAAAAGCTCTTGAGCTTCCTGTTGTTACGTAGACCCGACATAAGCTGAATTCATGTCTCAACTATATATTTTCAAGATAAACATTAAAAAAATCTCATTAATTACAAACTTATATGATCAAGAATATTTTGTTTAAAATATCAAGAACCAAAAACTTTATATATATGCAAACCGTAGGGGTGGAAACGTTGAATGTTTTGTCAACTGCCTTGTACTCATTCATCTTCCATTTTGTTTTTCTCCCTGTTGGTGCTTTTCCAGTGTAGAACACCATAGTTTTCTTGACTCCAATCATTCGGTTATCTCTGGAAAACACTGGACCAGGTGATCCAGTCGCTTTCCAGTACCCTGAACCAGTGGTTCTGCTCGGTCTGCCTCCTCTTGCTTCGCGTTCTTGTCTTGGCACAAAGAAGAACCATTGCTCAGCATCTCCTCGACATTTATCTCCCGCAATATCTGCATAAAGAAAAAAAAAACACAAAGAGAGAGGACGTGTAAGTTTTTTTTGTTTTTTGTAAAGGCATTCAAGGACGTGTAAGTTTCACACGTTAGGTTTAGTAGCAATGAAACAAGTCTACGTGCTATAAAAACCTAACGTCTATTATGCCCTTATGACTCAGTAAGTAACATGATGATGATTTTGACGACATAGTGGAGGTTAAAGCTACATATCTAGTGAGGTTCACGTACTTGGAATATGACTAGGCTCGACCTCGAAGACATCTAGAACGGGAATGACACGGTGCATTGTGTCACCACTCCTACCTTCGAGCTGGTTTCGTAGGTAGAAAGCAATCAGTTCGTCTTCCGTGGGATAGAAGCGAAACCCAACTGTTAGCTCATGAGCCATTGTTGTATGTGATTTGCTACAAAAGGAAACCTCTTTTTATTATAAGATATGTTATGACAAGCTGATTTGCTTCTTAAAGTTAGAGGTTGTGGTCTCGTTGGTATTATATAAGTAGTTGAAGTAGAGATTGGTATCTCCGAGTGAAATGAGAAAAAATGTTACGCGTTTTTAGTCTTTTTGTTTGTTTATTATAGCTTTTTTTGTACGGATATTGGGAAAGAGAAGAATGTTCTTGTCATGTGTGCGAGTTTGATTAATGATTACTTTCGTTGTGGTGTGTTTATTCCTAAGTAAAGCTTTTTAGGAGCCACGTACGCCAATTGAACGAGTCAAGCCTTTGTCTTGGCGTCAAATTTCAGTCTCTTTTCCCGTTGGCAAAAGATCCATTTTGTAGAATAAATTTATCAGTTAAATAAACAATTAAAAGAATTTCACAGGCTTTTCTCGGATAAAACAATAAATATATTGTGAAATCTATTTATTTTGTTCTATATCGATACATGAATGAAATTTACCACTAATAATTTTATTTTCTTATTTCATCTCATTCATTATCATATCATATTCTTCATTTCACAAATAGTAATTCTTTTTATTTTGCATATTAATTTTAAATTATAATTTTTTTTAATTTGACTTGTCAATTTTATATATACTATTTTGAAGAAAATTCACATTATTTTTTTACCAAAAAAATCATTTAGCCACAATTTTGTAAGGTTAATTTTCTAATACCTATTTATACTAGACGACAATTTTATTTGTAAAATAGTGTTCGTTAGAAAATATGTATCTGACATCATCTTGTGATATATATATATATATATATAAATTTATAGAATTGGTTTAACTATTTATGTTATTATATTTTTCCGGTTATATATCAAGAATGAATTGTAACGTTAATTATGTTTGAGCTAGAGTAGTGTAAGGATTCATAACCTATCGAAAAGTAATTTGCGATATTATACAAGTGAGATCAAAATATAGAGAAATATCATCTGGTGATTACATGTTGAATAAACAAGATTTTGAACCTTTCAAATACTAATGCACCGGTCATTGTACGGAATGGAACCCATGCCGAGTGAACGGACGTAGAGAATCCATTAGTTGTGGATGGTCAGAGCATTATAAGTGGTATCAGAGCAAAACCAAGACGAATTTAGAGTCATATGTGAGATCACGGTAACATGTGTAAAGACGTTATATTTTGTGAGAAGGGGGAATTATAACTTCTCGTTTTGTGGTATATGAAAATGTTTTTAAAAAATTGATTTGACTACCTATATCATAAAAATGCACTTAACTTTCTGACCACACATCTAAAAAAAATTAAAAGCTAATCGTGTTTGACCTGAAATAGTGAAAGGATGAATGACCTATTGAGAAGTGTTCCGCAACATCGTGTGAGTGATGCCAAAGCATAAGTAAAGATCATATTTTTATTGCAAGGTGAGTAAACAAAACTTTCAAACGTTCTAAAAATTAATGAACCACCTACCGTAGAGAATGGGACCTAGATTTCGAGTGAGCAGACGTGAAATATTCATTAGTCGTGGAAGGTCAGAGCATGAAAATATAAATTTTCTTATTATCAATACAAAATATGACATTTAATAAAAACAATTTTGGCAGGCATACAGACCCATTTCTATCCATTCTATTAATTTAAAGTCTTATTTTTATTTATATATAATTAATTATCATTTAAATTTAAATGGTCCAACAAAATATCTATACTATTATTTGCGAAGCAATTTTTCGAATTAGAACTCTCACGTTAAAAATTAGACTGATTAATGTTGTTGATACCCTTAATGAATAATTAAACTCATTTATTAGTATACTATTATTAATAATAAATTTATTTAATAAAATGAGTAAAAATAATTTAAAATTCATTAAATCATATAATTCATTAAAAATGATTAATAAAAATTGCCAAAAATAAAATATGTTTTAAAAAAGAAGATAATTCCTATATATATTGTGTATTTATCTGGAAATAATATATTTTACTATATTTTAAAATAAAATGATAATTTATATATATATTGTGTCTTTGAAATTATCTTTTAATCATAAAAAATTAAAATTTAAAACAGAAAACGCATAATTAAATATTAATCAAGCAAAAATCTTAATTTTATATAGTAAAAAAAAACACTGAGCGATTTCAGATTTCTATCTATTAATAATAAATATAATGTGTAAAGAAACTTTCAAAATATTTATAACACGTGAGAGTTTTCAAAAAAGTTAATACAATAACGAGATGTATATTTTGGTGAATAACTTTGCCATATATAAATAATTTGATATTTGGTAAAATTTATTATGGTAGTTTTTTCAATCAGTAATTAATGAATGTTCTAATCTATACTATTAACGTTTAATTTTATTTTAATTTATTACTAATTGTAATTTTATCATCAATTTTTGGATTATGGTGGGCCACACTTAATACACAGAAGCGTTAATTTTAAGTGTTTGATATTTAAATGCAAAATTTATGTTTTACTCACGATATGAAACCAAAATTCAAAAGCAAATTTCCTTTTTCGTTTCATTTACTGAGGCTTGAAACAATGAACGAAACATTGACACATATCTCCCTAGCTGAAACGAAGAAAGCTTGAGTAGTTTGATTGTTATGAAGTAAAGCTTCTATTTTCAAATGTCAATCACCAAATCTTATACACACACGAATATATATATTTAGGTAGTCATTTAATTCCTTAAAATTAGATCATAACTAGATTTTAATACGCGCATTTGCGCAGATATTTATATTTAAGTTTTATGATAAATTGATAAAATATTTATTATTATTTGGTATTTTGTATTATGTATCTTAATACTCCCTCCGTTTCAGAATATTGTATGTTTTATAATTTTCACACATATTAAGAAAACACGTAAATTTAGATTATAAATGCATTATTTTTTGTAATTAGCGATTTTCTATGACTTTTAGCCAATCAAAATTCAGTAAACCAAGTTAATGTTTTTGGAATCTACAATTTATCATAATTACTTGCATTGAAAATGTAAAATATAGATCTTTTAGAAACAAACGTTTTTTCTAAAACATGGATCATTATGAAACAGAGGGAGTATGTTTTATTCGATATTATTAATATATAATTTTATTTATATTTTTTTATTTTGTTTATGAAACAAATTATATTAACATATAATTTATTTATATTTTAATATATTTTTAAAAAATTAAAATAAATATAATCATATAAAAATCAAAGTAAAATAATTTATCTATTTAACCCATTTCGTTAATTTTTGATGTTTTTTAGTGAAAATAAATTAATTTTTTTATAATTCTCATTAATCAAAATTTATTTTAAATATTTTGTAATTTAAATAACATACATTTCTTTTATTTAATTACAAACATAAAACATCAACTCTAAACTAAACAATCATATAATTCTATATAGAGTAAAACACGTAGCAGTATTTGAAGCAATTAAATATAATCTATTAATCAAGGGTAAATTTTATATTAGAACTTATTATTTAAGGAATAATAATTTGTTATTAGCAATTAAATTATCTAAAAAGGAATATGTGCTGGCTGATACTATAATCTGACACGAAAATACATAATATTCAGCCAATACAAACTATATTATCTAATTATTTTGTTTGTCAACTTAGGAGAACCCAATATTAATAGTTTCTTTTTCTAATGAATATTATACGGTAATATCTTAATATGTTCTTTCAGTACATGAAATTCTATGAAATTTACGAAAATTTAAATACATCTCATTAAGCTAATTTTTTTTCACACCGTCTCTGAACAATATAACATTACTAGTCGTACTTTTATTAAATTAAAATTTATGTATGTCAATCAGTTGACTGTTTGGTCATGATCTTCAATATAAGTATTCTTAAAATTTACACCCAAAAGTGTATGTTTTCATGCAAATTAAAAACTTAAAAATCAGTTTCAAATAAAAATATATTCCACGTATATATGTATATATATATATATATATTTAAAGGATTTTTAATAACTAATTGTACGCAAAATTGGAACCAAAAAGTCTATATAATTTAACAAACTCGACACTATTAAAAAAATTCCAACATGACTCTAAAAAAAAGAAAAATTAAAATTTTACAAACACGTAAACAAATGTTTGTAAATGTTATATTCATAAATAAAAAGTCCAACCAGATTTCAATGCGTGTTAAAATCTAATTTATTTGTTACTTTGGAGTTTGGAGGTAGGCCTCAAAATGTTCTTTATGAGGACGGTGTATACTTTTTTGGCTCAGAAAATCGATTAATAAATTAGTCATAAACTGTTAAGTCGTAACCATTTTGCTTCACTAATTAAGTTGGTTCAGTAGAGTATAATGTGATTACAAAGACGAACGAGTAACGACCTGTTCTCCTGATCCCTACAAGGTGACTTGTATTAAGATTTTTTTTTAATCAACATCGACTATCCAAACCTATAGAAGATAGACTATCTATCCACATATTTTAAATGGGTTAAAATCAAAGTTCATATCCATAGTTATATTGCACCTTAAACGTGTTGACCAGAGAGTTCCGTACTATTAAGGGTTTTGTTTGTTTCCTTTTATGTATATACCATACTTTTCTTACTCATGCTGCATGCGTGGGGTCTGGAGTTATACAAACATAGTTGAATGATTTATTCTGTGTATTAACGATTTGTTTGTGGTTGCAATTTAGATTGTCAATGAAATGACGTCATGGTTTATTCTTTCAACTCCAAAATTTATTATTATTATTTAGAATAAATTATAAGGATTACTTAATAAATTGTATAAAAAATAAAAAAAGGTTAAATGAAAATATTCCATTCTAATTTTGATGAAGAATGAATGAGATAATTTATCTCGTTTAATCTTATATTCTCTTCATCTTACCTTTTAATGTTAATTCATTTTTATGTTTACTATTTACCACCTGTATATAATTTGGCAAATATATAAGAAACTTAATAAATATTTTTTATTGATTACAAAAGAGATGACATACATCTGAATTTTTTTTAATTTTTTTTTGCTGTAATGTTAGAATTTATCTCATTTTAACATTTAGGATTAAAAGTCTTTATGAGAAATTAAGTCAACCCAGATGAAATAATGCTGAATACGTGGGGTCGGGGGGTTATACAAACTTAGTTGAATGATTTATTCTGTGTATTAACGATATGTTCGTGACTGCAATGACATTGTCAATGAAATGACGTTACGTCTTATTCTATTGACTCTATAATTTATTATTATTTATTTTAATAAATTATAAGGATTTTTCAAACTTATATAAACATAATTTTAAAAAAAATAGATATCTTTAACAAAATAGATCTAAAAAAGTTTTTGTACCAAAAATATCATGAAAAAAATAATCAAAATAAACTTCATTAAAGGGTGTAAATATTTATTTATACCCTTTGTATTAACTAATAACTTAGGGTTTAGAGTTATGAAGTGAAGTTTTGGAGGTAAAGTTTAAAATTAAAAAAAAATGAAATTTTTTAAAATAAAAAATGTCTATTTTGATCATTTTTAAGAGTTATTTTATGATAAAAACTATCTATTTGAGAGATTTATCCAAAAAAATATTCTAAATTTTATGAAGAATGAACGAGATAAATTTATTTCATTTATTCTTCTATTTTATTCATTTTTATTTCATTTTTTTCTGCTAATTCATCTATATCTTTACTTTAGTATTTACCACATGTATATAATTTAGCAAATACATAACGATGGCAAAATAAACAAAAGAAAATTACTAAATATTCGCTACTGCTTACAGAAGATATGACATACATAAGAAACAAGAGATATTTAGGATTAAAAGTCTAGTGAAAAAAAGAAGAAGAGATTTTAAGGATTAAAAGTCTTGTGAGAAATTATGTAAAATACAGATGAAAGATCTTCTATTTAATAATTCACGCATATAGTAAAGATGTTCACGTTGGGCTTTACAGCGTTAGGCCCATCTATATCCTGTGTTACGTTAGTCACGTACAAAACAATGTTTAGTCCGGTTCCCGCGTTAAGTTTTGGTAATCATAAAGCCCAAGTACTTTTTGAATTTTGATTATGAGTTTTTCTGCGTTGGCCTCAGAAATGGAACCATCCAAATGTTAATTATTTTTCTGAATGTAAAAACTATATACAAAAATAAATGACAAAATTTAATAAACAAACATTGTTAATAATATAAATATAATAAATCAATATTTGTAGGTTAATTCCATATTTTGTTGATAATTTATTCTAAATATTCTCTTTGCTTATAATAGCTTTTTTTGATCAAAATCTTCCATACAAAAGCAAAACTAACCTTTTAAAAAGAATATTCCATGACATTGGTATCATTATAGAATGGTCCAAGAGATTAAGCGGTAAAAGCTTAATAACATTACAAAACTCGCATAACAAAGTTCTTAACATTTATAAGTTTGTAACTATCATTGATCTTGTGGAATAGGGAGTTAAAGGATACAAATCAGACCGGTTTATCTTTATTCTCGTCTTCATCCTCATCCTCTGATCGAACCAACTTCAACTTGAGTCTACCGTCTTCACGGCTCGCTCGAAGAAACTCTCTTCTAGGTATCTTAACTTCCTCTAACACAAGCCTCCCTTCTTCTCTATACGTCTTGAAGCTCATCCTAGTCATCGCCGGAGGATACTCTCTCGGTTCCTTTTCCCGTGGTCCACACTCCTGATCATGGCTGCTTACTTTACCTTCTTTACCTTTTGTATCATTATCTTCTACGTTTTTGTTGCAGTTGACTTTACCATCTTCCAAGTCGTAATAGCTCTCTGACCCTAGACCTTCCGTACACAGCTGCAATGCATGGGATGACTCCCTGAAATGAAACGGTGGCGTTTCGTTGTGATCGTTGACGTGGAGTATAGAGATAAGGATATATACTAGAGATAAATATCGATTACTATTGTGTAGTTATCCATATACGTAACCCCTTAAGGGTTTAGGACTTTCCTTCTTGTATATATATGTTACCTTCTGCATCAGTGTACACAGACAATTCACAATCTATTTCATGGAGCCCTTTGATTGGGAATGGGTTCCAAGTTGAAGAAGAGGGGAGACTATCAAGAAGAGACTTTGTTGCGTTGTTTTGTCTTGGCTGCTCGAATATTTGATGAAAACTTCTATAGGCTGCCATTTTTTCGTGTGTGTGTTTTCTTTTGAGGTTGTAAGAGAGGTAGAGAGGACACGAGATGGGAATGAATGAGAAGATGGTATTGTCAAATATATATTCGTTAGGAGGAACATACTCGAATAAAATGGTATAATAGTTGTCATATACTAATGTTCAAATGGAATCGGATTAATGGTTAAACATATATTACTTTTGTTTTCCATTTAGTTTTAATTTGACAATGGTGATGAATGATGACACTGGTCTATATATCATTCTGTGACACCTAGCCAACAAAAGCAACTTCAAACTGAGGTAATTAAAATCTTACTCCTCGGAGTTGAGTTTGGTTTTTCTTTTAGTAGTAAGCGTAATGATTTACTATTTCCTTTTATATAATATAATACATTTTATTGTGCACGTACTATATTAATTAGATATCTTAATTTTAGTTACGTTGTAGGTTGTTTATACATATATATATATATATATATATATATAAATAATTGCATTAATTAGGTCTCTTATCAAATCTAATTATTATACAGTTATACTTCAACAACTATAGTTTATTACATGTTATGCGTAAACCCATAGAACTTATACTGATAAATATATTCTTAAGTGGAACATTTTGGTATTATACTACAAAAATGGCTGAAAAATACAAATGATAGCACATGACATAGACAATATATACATGCAAGATGCATCTATATGTTGATTCATCTATATGTTGACACAGACAATATATACATGCATGATGCATCTATATGTTAGTTTCATTAAATGTTAGCCGCACTGCTGAATTCACATTTCTACGAGCTTGTTACATTGCAAGAATTAATATCGTGATACTACATCTCCAATAAATCCATTAATGTTTTCTATACGAAAAATACACAAAGATGAAGAGAATGAAATAAAGAGGAGCGACCAGGTGGTGCCAATTTTGGTGGCCATAATTATCTGAACACATCCATATAATTTTATATGGACTACTTATATGTTATGGAATCATGCCACCATTCATTTCTATTTTCAAAACTTTTTTATTTGATTTTTCCTTAAAAGTGTCGCATCTTTGTACGTATAAAATATTTAAATGACTGAGAACACACATTTTAAAAACTAAGGATTTCTTATGCATCAACTCTTTTGTTATTCAGGTTTGATAGAAAGAAGAGAAAACATATGAAGTTTAAACCAATGTTTAAGAAATCGCTAGATGGTAATTAGACGTTTTATAGAAGATTAACAACTAAACGGATTATTCGGGTCTAGGTGAAGTCTAGGCGTTAACGAATTATTGATTTATATATTTATAGGAGTAATTGTGTAGGTAAGTTGTGGTTGGTTATTATTGTTGATGCTGAAGTTGTCCTACTGAGAAAGCCCCTTGACTTACCCGTCGATGTAGCATACGGAGAGGCCATGGAATTCTTTACAAATTTGTTTCAATGTTAATTTTAATCTCGATGTTATTGAGAAAGATAATTGAGCATTTCTCTAATTCCATATGATATGAAGCACATCAATGTTAATTTTTGTATATTTTGGAAACTTTAAATTTTAAATATGTTAGAGTATTTCAACGCAAAATTTTATTTATATTAGATTTTCTTTGTCATCATATTAGAGTTTCTTCAACGCAAATTTTAGATAATTATTTTGCCACTCTAAAAGAAAAAATTGAGTGAGAATCATGGGAGTGATTGGTTGAACTGTAACAAAAGATTTTAAATTTAATTTCGATCTATATTTATATAAGTTGTCAATTATGTTAAATGTAGTTTATAAATCTAAAGCCAAAAAATTAAAGAAATAGTTGTAGGAACTTTATTTTCTAAAGAAAAAAAATATTATTGTAGAAATCTTTTTATTTTTTATTTTTTATTTTTATATTTAATTTCTATATCTACACTAGATATAAATACATCAAAAAAATTTACGTACTAATTTCCTTAAAACTCTCATAAAACGCATATTCCACTTGCATTTTTGTAATTGACTCAGTTTTTTTTCTTTCTTTTTAGTTATTTTATTTAGCTGTAGTTAATATAGTGGTAGTGCTACATTGGTGAATACTCTAAATGGATATCTCACTGCTGGAGCTATTCTTACAAGTATAAAATATTTATTTTTCCGAAAGTGCAAAAGAAAAATTTATGTGCTGTCTTTAGAAATTTCTTAGTACCCCCACACAAAAAAAAAGTTTTTGGATCCAGTTAAAAGTGTATTATGTTTTTGCCTTCTAGATAATTTTTGGCTCTAACTAAAAGCAAATTTTTATTTAAGAAATCAAATTTCAGTATTTTTATTGGTTAAACTTGGCGGGGTATGCCATGATTAACCCAGATCTATTAAGGTGGGTTCTTAACGTAAAATTTGTTTTTTTAATTTTTTTTACATTTTTCCCGTTAAAAGACGTCTCTTATGGTTCTTATTTAAGAGACAGTTCTTAGGTTTTCTTAGTTAAAAACTAAAAAACGTATCTTAGAAAGTTAAGAACCATACTTTAATAGACTCATGATAATCCGGCTCTAATATTCGTCTGAAAACTATCAAGAATTTAAATCACATGTTTCAGGTACATTCTTGCATAAAATACATGTGCTGATCGACATCATAATTAAGAGGTAGTTGGTCGTTCCTCTCACAAAAGGTTGTCACATCATTTAGACCATCCAGTACCTTCCTAACCGTCATATAGAAATTGTCTGATCAATAAAATTAATGCAGTGCCAATCACACGAATAGAGTGCATAAAACCACCTACCGTGGGGGTGTTGAAAACAAAACTCAACTACTGAATTGGTGTAAGCAAGTTGTTGAATAGAGTATTAAAAATCTATATGTATATAATAATAATTTAAAATGAAAAATATCAAAAAAATATAAGGAGTTAAGGTTTTGTGAAACTCTATTTATAAAGTATAGAAAATAAAATAGATTTTACGCCTAAAAAGTATAGAAAGTAGAAATCAAATTGGTCGTAAAGGTGAAAATCTTATTATGGTCGAGAATATATCAAATGATTTATTAATGATGTCAAAATGTTTTCATAAACCAAACCAGTTAATATTTTATATGAGAAAACTATTATTATTGTTGAGATTATATTATTAGGTGATTTATTAATGATGTCAATATGTTATTAAGAATTAATTGATTCATAAATTTTTTTTTAAAACTATTTTGAAATATCATGAAAAAAATTATGAATTGTATTTTAAAATTTTAATAGAGTAGATACTTAGATATATATCCAATAATCAGATTTCAAAAACCATAGACATTAATTTTAAAAGGCATGGAATCTCCTCCCACTTAATTTATTAATTAATTAGTCAGTGACCGGATCTGTATTTTCTTACTAAATCCGTTTAAAATTATGTTCGATTCAGCAATTCTTCCTGGCGGTGGTGGTCTTCTATGTGAATGTAAATTTTAGGTTTTACTTCAGTGAAAATCTGGTATAATTAGGAGATCTTTTTAATTAGCTTTTATTTTGGTTTTAAGTTTTTTTTTTCTTTTGTTTGTAAATTCGTATGTATATATTGTGACCTGTGAACAAAAACAAAAAAAAATATAAAAACTTTAGACCATCATTAACCCATAAACTCACTTTGGGTCTCTTAATCTTTTTTAAGTATTAAATGTTACTTAAGAGACCTAGTTAATAGACACCAACATTTTTGTACTCCAATGGGAATTTCTTATGTAAGGGTTCTTAAAAAAAAAGAGGGATGCAACTTTGAGTGATGAGAACTCGTTTATAGATGAATGCACGATCCTACACAACACTTCCAGCAATGTTTAATTACAGATGGTTTTTAATTAGAAAAAGACAAAACCTTTTTTGATGGGAAGAATGCGAGAAGAGAAAAAAACCATCTTCTCCGGTTTCGACTTGGAACATAGATCCAAACGGAGCTCCGATCAACGGCGCCGTTAACAAATAATTCGTATTCCCGATTCCAGTAGAATGTATGCAATTTTCTTCATCGGGAGAGACACATAGACGGAGAGATAGAGAAACGAAAGATTTCACCGTTTCTTTTTCATCATCTGGGAGCGATACAATTATAACACGTGTCCTCTAAGATACGATTCTTCCACCTCCTAATTAGGAGACGTTCTTTATGTTAATTTCAATTTTTCTTTTTTTTTTAATCTTAATAATGTTAAGACACCTATCTAAGAGCTTGCGTTAATTTTGCTCTTATTATAACCATTTAAAAAGTAGGTGGTATTATCATCATTTCCTATAAAAACCGGTGCTAAAGTGCTGGGTTCCAACATTCTCAACAAACAAACAAACACTTCACATAGGTTTTTGAGTTTCAAATATGGAACCAAATCGTGTTCAGTTTCTTGAGAACAAGACCTTGCTCGTTACTGGCGCTTCCGGTTTCCTCGCTAAAGGTAATTAACTAAGAAAATATTGGACCAACGATGATAAAAATATAATATAATATAATATATAAATATATACGTATTGGAGCAACTTTATTGTAATAAATTAGGCCTGGGACGTATTATCCGGGATCCGGATTCGATCCGAGATCCGTCCCGGATCCGCTCCGAAAATAGGATATCCGGAGTGCCCGGATCCGAATCCGGATAGTAAAATTTCGGATCCGTCCAAACCGGATCCAAATCCGGATATCTTAATTTTGAGGTCCGGATATCCGGATCCGGATCCGTGTTTTTAAAAAATATTAAATTTTTAATTTTAATAATAATTATATTTGATATATTAGTATTTCTACATAAAATATTTTTTTAATATTATATTTAAATTTTACTAATATTATATGTCATATATATAGTACTAAATTTTGTATAAATATTTAATTTATATTTTATTTTTAGATTTTTTATATTTTTAAAATATTTTTTATTTTTTTTAATTATTTTTACGGATCCGGATCCGAATCCGGGTATCCGCGGGTATCACAATATCTGGGCGGATATCCGAAGTCCGGATACCCGGAAGACGCGGATCCGGATCCGGATATTAAAGTCACGGATCCGGCGAATCCGGATCCGGATCCGGATATCCTAAAATACCCCGGATATCCGGTCCGTCCCACCCCTATAATAAATCACTCG
>CAJHQQ010003607.1:0-40804 GCA_905132885.1 Moricandia moricandioides
TTGTAACGTCCGTCTATTCAAGGGGGAGCTTAAATATTAATGATAATAGTCTTCAAGGGGAGTGTTACAAAAGTTAATACTTTACGTATTGTCTTCGAAGTGGATCTCATAATCAATAATTTTTACAGTAAAATCTGTCGAAATTTTGCCTATATAAAGACTTGTATTTTGATCACTTCAGGTTGCCCCTTCTGACACAATAAATCTCATTCTCTTCGTTTTTGGTATGCATCTTGTTTGTTTCTTCTTTATATATATGTAACAAATTACAGCCTTATATATATGATAACTATATATATATAAACTTAACAAAGAACAGTATTGTTATTGTTTTTATTTTTATTCATTTTATCAAATACAGGTCAGCAACAGCACCGAGAAGAAAATCAGAGAGATGCGTTGAAAATCTGTTTTGGTGAGAAAGAAGGATGACTACACGGAGAAGAACTCTCCTCAAGGTCATCATCCTCGGTGATAGCGGGTCTGTTTTCTTTCTTTCTTTCTCTGTCTTTTTGTATCTGCTTCACTTCATGGTGATTTGATTTGATTTGGTTCGGTTCTGGATTTTTAAAAAAATGTCTTTGTTTGTAACTGGGATTCAGTTCTGAATCAGATATGTTTATTGTAGGCTCTTAGAGGAGACTTAGGCTCTTAATTTCACATCGTAGTTTCTCTAGTTTGTGTTCTTGTAAAAGAAAAAAAAATGAATAATGACTGACTCTTTTGTATCATGTTCAAGAATGTGAAAACATATTTATGAAAAATCTTCACTCAGTAAGACTCATCGGACTTGTAATTTTGCAGGGTGGGGAAGACCTCTTTGATGAATCAGTATCCTAAAACTCTTTGGTTTTCTAGATATGGAATCATCACATGTTTTTTTGGTCTCTAATAATATTTACCCTTTTTTGGAGTTAGATTTATAGTATGTGCTCTTGTTTTGGGTTTAACACCATCACGCCTTTAAGATATGTTAACAAGAAGTTCAGCAACCAGTACAAGGCCACCATTGGGGCTGATTTCTTGACTAAGGAAGTGCAGTATGAAGATCGGCTTTTCACTTTACAGGTTTGTGTTTGTAGCAACTCCACTACTTTCTTTTTTTTTGGCCAATTTTCTTTAAAAGTTTTTTTTTAAGTTTTTGTCACCAAAATAACCATTAAAAATGACCAAAATAGCTTTTTTATTTTGAAAATTTTAAGATTTCTTTTTATTTTTCTTAATTTTAAACTCAACTCCAAAAATTTCACCCATAATTCTAAACTCTAAGTTTAGATTAGTTAAATCTAGAGATATAAACGTATATTTACATCTTTTAATAAAATCTATTGTAGTAATTTTCTCACTGAAAGCTATTTTTGGGACAAAATAATTTTTTACGGCTATCTTAAAGTATTTCTCTTTTTGTTTTTTTTTCTTGCACTTTCTTAACAACACCTTGGTATGAATATCACTCCCAAGTGGCAGGAAGAGGTAAAACTAGAAACAAATTTGATCAGCTTCAGAATGATAGTCTCTGCTGCTTCATCTTGTACCAATGGAAACTTTAGTTCTGTGGATATTAGTTGTGCATTTATTCCAAATTAGAAACGTTTTAATAATGTTTCCTAATGTGATTACATCAAGGGGCTTTCTTCTTTTGGCATGCATGAATAGAGACATAGGGTTCTACCATAAGATCTTACTTTTTTTGAACAGATATGGGACACGGCTGGTCAGGAAAGGTTCCAGAGCCTTGGTGTAGCTTTTTATCGCGGTGCTGATTGCTGTGTACTTGTCTATGATGTCAATTCCGCTAAATCCTTTGAGGATCTCAATAATTGGAGGGAAGAGTTTCTTATCCAGGTATGCGTTACGCTATCTTATTCCCACATGCTCCAGTACTGTCTATAATTCAAATCTTGTTATTGTGATTTGCAGGCAAGTCCGTCGAATCCAGAGAACTTTCCCTTTGTTGTCATCGGTAATAAAATCGATGTGGATGGTGGAAACAGTAGGGTGGTTTCAGAGAAGAAAGCTCGAGCTTGGTGTTCTTCAAAAGGAAACATTCCATACTATGAAACCTCTGCCAAAGAAGGCACCAATGTAGAAGACGCATTCCTTTGTATCACCAAGGATGCAATGAAGAGTGGAGAAGAGGAGGAAATGTAAGTTTATAGATCTTATTACAGCTTCTTTTTCGCGGTTGATGTACCAGAGTTTCTGTCTTAAAACTTGTGGTCTTGTTGTTTTGATGTTTGATCTTAGGTACTTGCCGGATACAATCGATGTGGGAACCAGCAATCCACAGAGGTCAACAGGATGTGAATGCTAAGGAGGATTCTTTCACCTCTGCTCTATCACCACCAGTTTTTTTTTTTTGGTCAAAATCACCACCAGTTTATCTCGAGGTTTTTACCATAGTAAATCATCTGTTGTTATGTGGTAAACTAATAAAATATTAAAAGCCTAATAAATAAAAAGTGAAAACCGGATTGGACTGGTCAGTATTTGTGGCCTTATATTATGGATCTCTTTTATCTACATTCAACGTTTTTTTTCTTTTGAACATTATTTTTTCTTACTTTCTAACTTGAAGGATGACTCTTGACAAGATTTCACTAATGGTGAGAAAATTTTAGCACAAAAAACATTAGATTTTAAATGTTATTTTAAAACTTAGTAACATAAGATTCGTTAGTTTTAATAAAAAAAACATTACAGCTCTTAATTGGAAATATTCTTTAAGTTGCAAGAAAAAAGAAAAAAAAAACTGAGATTTAATTGAGAAATAAATTTCAGTGTTAAAAGAATATTAATTAAATAATTTAAAAAATACAGGAAAAAGAGAACGAAAAAAAAAACACACCTAGATTGATTTCATATATTAAACAGACAACGTGAAGCCTAGGGTTAACATTTTTCACTATGAAAAATATACCTAGTATATAAGTCTACAACAACTCAAGCATGTGTTCTTTTTGTTTTGTTTTTTGAAAAGAGCTTTAGAGCATGTGTTCCTTGCTTAACAATTAACTAGATTTAATCCGCGCATACACGAAGATATTTATATATAAGTTTTATGACAAATTGATAAGATATTTATTACTATTTTGATGTTTTATATTATGTAACTCAATATTATTAATATATAATTATATATATGTAATCATATATTTTTATGAAAAATATCTATTAATATATAATTTATTTGTATTTTAATATATATTTTTAAAAAAATATAATCATATAAGAATCAAATTAGAATAATTTATCTATTCTATCTATTTCATTAATTTTTTGATGTTTTCTAATGAAAATAAATTAAATTTTGTTTATAATTCTCATTGATCAAAATTTATTTTAAAGATCATGTAATTTAAATAAGCTAAATTTCTTTTATTTAATTTACAAACATAAATCAGTAACTCTAAACTAAAAAATATCATATAATCATATAATATAAATTTTATCTTGTATAATTTATTTTTATTAAACTTAAATTTATATATCTAACTTTATAATTTAACTTTATAATAAATTTTAATATTTTAATAATAATTACGAATTTAAAATGAATTATTTAAAATTGATAATCAAAAGGTTTTATAAGATTTTGTTTAAGTAAAATAAGAAATATTTAAAAATAAATAGTGTTATAGTAGAATATTCTTATGTGTGATAGTATATTTTATTCAAAGAATCTAATATATAAATATTATTTTTAATATAATAAAAGTTAATAATGAAATGGTCCAATAACTTTTTATCAGTAGATAAAAATAGGACTCTATTTTAATAGATTAGATACACACATACGGGGCATGCATAAACTGATACATAAAGGTAGAGGCTATAACCATATTATATGATTGTAACTAATTATACATTAGGACTGTGGTAGATGAATACGATAGATTTGGTGTTGAAATCCTTGACGAATCTCTCTTCTCCTGTCCTAAATGGATTGTTGAGAAGATCTTTGATTGGTTCAGGTAAAACTTCATCATCTTCTTCCAATATTCTTCTGCAACTCCTCCTGATCTTCCTTCACTCAGATTCACAAACTATATACCAACAAAATATAACATATATTTTATATATTAAAGTAGATGTATAAATCAGATATTGATTAGGGTTTTAATATAAGAAGAAGCTTTAACAGGAGAAAGCTGAAAAGGACAAAGAAGAGACGACCAAGTAACGTTGTTGCTTCATGTCTTTTTGTTTTTTGTTTTTGCTGGATCTATTGTAAATCTTCGGGTGACATGTTATATAGACCCTTAAGTTGTTTTTCTTATTAGAGATCATTATCTCAACTAGAAAGGATCCCAGCCATTATCTTAAAGGTCCCCAGTTTGAGTGAGACGAAATCAATATTACATGCTTTGTGGTTTCATGCCTGAGGAGATTAGGGATTCAGTTCGAACCTCCTAGTATAAAATATTATACTATTAGTCTTTAACAATATTTATATTTTCTATAATTATAAAATATTAACAGCATATTATTATAATAATTATAAAAATATTTATAAAGTTTTTATATCGTCGGAATAGTATAGAACTCCAACTTCACTCCTAACCCCTAATACTAAACCCTACCTCAACCCTAATTACTAAACCATAAATCCTACCCACTAAATCGTAAACCTAAATATAAACTATAATATATATTTTAAATAAAATATGAAATATATAATACTTTATAATATTTTTTTCATGTATAATACATAATATGGACCTCCATAAAATAGTATTGAAAATGGTCCTTTTTATTTACATTAGTTGAGCATCATATATAAAATAGTATGAAAAAGTAAAAGCATTTGTTGATGAAAGAGACGCCTATGAACTAAATCCTAGCTCTAAATAACTAAACCCTAAACTCAAATAACTATCAACCCTAAACCAAATATCAAATTTTGAAAATAGAATATTTTGTGATGTTAAACTGTACCTGAACTAGAAATTTGTAAGAATGAATTTGTCAATGCTATGAACAAAACATGGGTTGAAACTGGGGTATTCTATTATGGACGAACACTTACTATTCTATTACAAACGTAGAACGGTATGAAATTTAAAAAGCAACTCCATATGGAGAGAAACACAATATCAAGAACTATTTATATAAACTGGGTTAGAGTAGTCTATTTACAATAGTACCTGGGCCAAACGATATTCTATTATTGTTAGAATAGTGAGAGTAAATTGTTTACAAAAATATAGATAAATATAAAGTAGTGTACTCACATAATAAAGAGGATATTCTCGTATAACATGTAGAATAACATAGCATGAACAGAACATGGGACTTGATAGGATTATTTATTCTGCACAAACGTGTACTATTCTATTACAGACGTAGGATGTTATTTTATTTAAATAATGAACTGTCAAGAGAGAAGGTGATGAACAAACATTATAGAGAATGTATAGACCCCATCTACAATACTCTGCCAAACTAGGAAGCATTCAACATCGCCAGTTAGTCGTCCTCTAAGGCAGTTTTTATTAGCTCAATCCAACAGAGGTTGAAATAGTTTTTCACCCATTTCAGACCAACATGCTCAAAGCCACAAACTACATGCTTGGTAGCATTAAATATTCCATTACAGACCTGAGACAAAGAAGGAATATAATAAACTGTATAACAAAAAAGTATAGAAGGAAAAAACAAGTTTTATGTAATGAAATGCATAGAATGCGTACACAACGAGAAGAAACCCGAATGTAGTTTTCATAATGTAATTATCTATTCTATTTACGAATATTGTATTATACTATTCTACTAGATAGAGACTTGCGCTTTGCGCATAATGAGATAACATAGTAGTTTGAAATACTCAATTTTATTTTATATTTTTGGATATTTTGTATAAATTTGATAACGTAGTAGTTTGAAATACTCAATTTTACTACTATGTAATGTAAAACTATACGAACATACTTTATAATATTTTGAAAAAATTGTACTAATATGTAATGTATAATTTTACACATACAGTTTCTGAATATTACAATGTATTAAATTATTCAATTTACTTGATTGACATGAGCCGAATTAAAAGTGAAACTATTTGAACATGTTGTATTTGGTGTGGACCAGGAATGTTGCAGAAAGATACAAACTGTAAGAAACGTTATAGGAAGAAATACTTAAAACCGTATACTGTTAAACTCATCATATGTTTTTTTTTGTAAACTAACTCATCATATGTTTCAGTAAACTTACTCTAGTACTGACAAAACCTCTTAATACTCTCATCATTGCAGAAGAATATTGATTCCATAGAAAGATAAGTTTAACCTTTACCTTCCACATGGATTTGAAAGACTTCAAATATGAAATGAGATTAATCGCAGTCATGGCAAATAAATAAGTTTTAAATAGAACAAAGATTTTTTTTTCTGGTTTAGGGAATGAGTAAATAACTCGCATCCCTTCATTTATATAGGTTGTAGTGATCTATTGCGAAACTATATTCCAATTAGTGTTATTCATTCAACTTGTCAATCACAGGTTGACCTATATCATTATAAAAGTATAATACATTATTGTTAGCCATATATACATCATTTACAACAAAGTAGTTTAAAATGCATTCGCAAACTTAAGAAATCACCGTTATATTTTCCAATTTTAAAGGTTGACGTTCACTTGAAGTATTTCATTTAGTTAATACTATATATATTTTCCTAAAATAAAAGAAGGAAAATTAGACTGTAATAATTAAATGTTACCATCATCAGAAGGTAGGATATATTTTCGTTTATACATCGGTATCACATAGTTAATGCAATTTAAATTCACAATATGTTTAATCGTTAACCAAATAGGTTCTTATTTATATTCGTTATATATATGCACTAACTTTTAAAAACATTTTTCATATTACTTGAACCAATATACAGAACACCAAAAAACAATAACGTATGTACAAACCATTAAGAACATTTTTCACATTAGTTGAACCAATATACAGAATACCATAAACAATGACTTGACTTGTCGATTTTAATTTAATCTATTTCATTCACTTACACCACAAACAATAGCTTCTATATATATTATTCTTAGATTTGATGGTCTTCTCCATTTTCAGTAGTTCTTCTCTTGTTTCTGAACATTACATATACAAAGAACATTTAGTGCTGTTCTGATACGTTTTATATTTAATGTTCTTATATGGTTTATATATGTACTCTTTTTCTAATCTCATATGTATGTGGTGTTTTACTTGCATGTGAAAACAGATTCTGTGTTGCAACTGTTACGCATTGTTAGTTTGATTACAAAGAAATTTTAAATGCTAAAAATTTAAATTAAGTGGGACTTCGAAATGGGTGGTTCAATGACAATGGCATATTGTGTAAATATTCTAATAAAAGAAGGTGGGTTAATTATTTAGGCTGAGAAGTATTGTGTGACTGCTACCTTAGTATGACATGACTATAAATAAGTATCAAATTAAAGGTTATTTTAAAAAAAATGTTTTTCTATTAATAAGTAAGAGATTTACTAAATAAATAGTATGCAAAAAAGTTTAAAACAGTAGTGAAGTATAAGATACAAAGAAGTATAAAACAACAATTTAAACTTACAGATTTCACATTATTTTCTTCAAGATGTTTCTGGGAAGCCGAATTGGCCACTGTTACTTCACATTGCCACCTCTCCTCTTCTGTCGGACAAGATTCGATTTCACAATCGGATAAACCTCTCCTTAAGTCACCCACCAAAAATGCGAAGACGGTATAATGCTGCAAAAAATCGATTTCGACAATTGTGTCCATCTCATCGCCCTCTCTTAAATCTAAGAATCAAACGATTTAACTTTTCAAAAAGGAAAAAAAATAAAAGCTATTTTCAAAGAATAAATATGAATAACAAATAGCTATGTTTGAATTTTTACATATAAGAAATATTAAATTAAATGAAAAATACCTTAAGGTTACACCGGTTGATTATAATGGTACAATCGCATTATTACACATAATATATATTGTAGGTGAGGAAGTTTGGTAAATTAGCTATAAAGTTGAAATTGTATAAGATCAAATATTGTAATAGTTCTTGTTGTTATTATCATGGCACTAGCCTCTATTTATACAACGAGAAAGTCCTAAGCTGATAAGGACAATGAGACTAAACATCATTATCTATATAAATATAGGAGTTATCTCTAATACTCCCCCTCAAGTTGGAAGTGTGAGGTTACGAACTGCCAATTTGGACAATATACTTTCGAATAGAGGTCTTGGTAAGGCTTTAGTTAAGATATCGGCTAGCTGATTCTTTGACGTAACATGCTCCATTGTTATAAGCTTAGATTTAACTGCATCGCGAACATGATGACAATCCCTCTCAACATGCTTTGTTCTTTCATGAAAAACAGGATTTGCATCAATGTGGAGAGTTGACTTGCTATCACAGTAGAGTTTCATTGGCAGAGGATGCGGGATGCCAAAGGATTGGAAGAGTTGCTTGAACCATTTGAGTTCCTTAACCGCCACCGACATAGCTCGGTATTCAGCTTCGGCAGAGGAGAGAGACACAGTATCTTGTTTCTTCGTTTTCCATGTGACCGGAGAATCACCAAGAAATGTAATATAGGCACTAAGCGAACGACGAGTAAGTGGGCATGCCCCCCAATCCGAATCGCAGTAAATACTAATATCAAGAGAATCATCCGCTTTAAGAAAGATACCTTGGCCTACAGTTCCTTTGAGATACCTAACCACTCGTAATGCAGCTTCCCAGTGAGGGAGGAGTGATTTTTGCATGAACTGAGAAAGAATATGAAAAGTATAGCCAAGATCCGGACGTGTATTAGTGAGATATATTAACCGGCCAACAAGACGACGTATTATGGAGCATTCGCCAAGGGACCTTCTGCTTTTGCGAGTCGATGATTGAGTTCAATGGGGGCTGGTGATGGTTTTGCACCTAGTAAACCGGCTTCAGAGACAATATCAAGAGCGTACTTCCGTTGTGATAAGTAGAACCCTGTAGTATTTCGTGAGACTTCAAACCCGAGGAAATACTTTAGTTTGCCAAGATCTTTCATATGAAAACAACTCTGTAGATAGTCCTTAAATTATTGCAGTGCGACCCCGTCGTTGCAGGCAATAATAAAGTCATCGACGTAGACTAGAATATGAAGGCAAATAGACCCACGAACTTTGGAAAATAATGAGTGATCTGCATACTCGTGAGAGAACCCAAACTCCTGTAGAGCCTTCGTGAGTTTGGAGTGCCAGCATCGTGGAGCTTGACGAAGTCCATACAATGACTTCTTTAAGCGACATACCTGGTTGGGAACTGAAGAAGTAAACCCTTGAGGTAGCTTCATATATATTTCTTCATCAAGATCGCCATGAAGAAACGCATTACTGACATCCATTTGATGCACTAACCAGTTTTTAGTTGCTGCAATTTTAAGAATGATACGAACGGTTGCCAATTTCGCCACTGGTGCAAATGTATCAGTAAAATATTCTCCTTCAACTTGTTTATTACCAAGGACGACTAGACGAGCTTTGGGTCTCCACAAACCTGGATTGTCAGAGGGATGCAGATAGTATGATCCAGAAGAATCAGTAGTTACAGGTAGGGATGTCGAAGACATAGTCGATGTAGAAGAATGAGTTTCGGCCATGTTTCTTAAGGATTAAGAAACACGAAAAAAAATTAGGGTTTGTAGATCTGTTGCTCTGATACCATGAAATTGTATAAGATCAAATATTGTAATAGTTCTTGTTGTTATTATCATGGCACTAGCCTCTATTTATACAACGAGAAAGTCCTAAGCTGATAAGGACAATGAGACTAAACATCATTATCTATATAAATGTAGGATTTATCTCTAATAAAAGTCAATTATAATTTGCTTAAATGCTATAGGATGCAATTCCCCTTTCGGATATCTATATTGTCGATGATCTTGTGATCGTTGTTTTCCTCATTTCGTAAGTGATGATTTCTGTTTGGATTTAAATATTCGTACCTGTTTGCTATTTCTCTTTAAATTGTCCCCCACCCCCACTTTATGAGTTTTTAGCTTAAAAAATCTAAAGGCAAATGTTGAGTTTTCTCCATGAGAGTTAATTTAAGAAAAAAAGATTGTCAGCTACACGAAGATTACCCTAATATGGTGAAAACCATCCAATGTTTGAAAATATATTAATAACTATACGATGTTTATGTTAATACATGTCACATATACGAAGCAAATGATTATATGGTGGGAACATCAAAATCGGGTTTAATTGATTGTAGGAAAAGTTAATAGGATCTAACTATAATTAATTAGAAAATCAAACTTTAAACTTAAAACTTAGTTTTAGAAAAATTAATTGTGTACATTAAATTTTGATTGGGTAAAAATTAAAGAAAATAGTTGACAAAAAAAATAATATATTTATAATTGAAATTTAATATATTTTAATATGTATGAAAACTTTAAAAATATGAAGACAATAACTTTGATATAGTCAATCATATTAATTTCCAATATAAACATTTTAAGGAATTCATATTTTGGGGTTTTAAATTGGAAATGAATTTTGGTTGACGGATTGTAAATATATTAACAAGGTGAATTATTTTAGAAGTCAAAGAAAAAGAATACTACGTAAATTTCAATATCATAGTATATCAAGATTATGTTGACATAATGTTTACAAAAAGAAATAGTAATGTTGACAAAAAAATGAGATATTCATACATATATACATATAACATATACATAATTTTTTATGTAAACATCATGTTATTTTAGTATCTATAGATAAGATTATATATAAATTTGGTATTCGTAAACAATGTGTCAAATTACAGTAACATATTAAAAAAAATTACAATGCTTATGTATGTTATATCATTCTCATTATTGATAAGAGTAATATATTTGTAAACGATATTTTATAGTTTTATGATGTTAATTGTAAGTGTTTATGAGACGTATCATTTCTTTTCTTTGACTTCTAAAATAATTAATCTTGTTAATATATTTACAATCCGTCAACTAAAATTTATTTCCAATTAAAAACTACAAAATATGAATTCCTTAAAATGTTTATATTGGCAATTAATATGATCGACTATACCAAAGTTATTGTCTTCATATTTTTAAAGTTTTCATAATCATAAATATTAAAATATATTAAATTTCATTTATAAATATCTTATTTTTGTTGTCAACTATTTTCTTTAATTTTTACCCAATCAAAATTTAATGTACACAATTAATTTTTTCTAAAAATTAATTTTTTTTTGTTTTAAATTTGATTTTCTGATTAATTACAGTTTGACCCCATAAAATTTTCTTAAAATTAATTAAATCTGATTTTGATGTTCTCACCATGTAATCATTTACTTCATATATGTGGCATGTATTAACATAAACATCGTGTAGTTATTAACATATTCTGAAATATTGGATGGTTTCCACTATATTATGGTAAACTTCGTGTAGCTCACAAACTTTTTTTCCCCAATAGACAGGTCAAAAGTTAGATTTAAACTTTATACAATTAAAATAAAAATTATGACCTTTTCAATGTGTGACTTTTTTAATTAGATGTTTTTTTTAAACTCATAAATGTATCTTTTTGAGATTGATGATATAAAATATACGTAACTACATTAATTATAATAACTTTGATATTTTTAATTTTAAATATATATATATATATATAAATTCTAATACATTTTCTGAAAATGATTTTAATAAGATCCCAATTTTAAATTTTAGGTAAATATTTTCACTAGTTCAATAATTAATAATAAAATATTATTATACATTACTATATATGCATGATCATTTATTAAATGTAAAATAAAAATTCTATCATATTTTTATTTTATAATCATAATCTATCATATCAAAAAATATAATAAAATTATATTAATTTGGTATATTAATATAATTTATTTTCACAAATAAAAGTATTTATGTTAACAATATAATATATTAGCAAAACGGGTTAACACACTATATTATATTATATTATATTATATTATATATATATGTATAGAATTAAATATTTTAAACTTTTATATATATAAGAATATTTTATGTAACATAAAAATTTTAAAAGGTAATCTAGAACTTTGAAGTGTAGGTAAAAAACATACCTGCATATATTTATTCGTTTAAGAATCAAATGGAAATCTAATAAAACAAATATATAATAAGAAATGACAAATGCATGTGGCTATTTCAAACAAATGACTAATTACGACATGTAATCTATAAAATTATTGTATTTGAAATTTTTATATAAAATTTAAATATATAATTAAATTAAAAATATATGCCACTAATAATATAAAATAAATATCTATATAAATGAAATAAAACAACCGCGAATCAAATCAAAATCTAGAAGTCTTCCAGTTTTCTTTGCTAACAAAAAAATCTCAAAAATACTATAGAAAACCTCCCGGTAAGTCGTCTAGGATAAACATGTTATTTTGCATTTGATCAAATTATGTGAGAAACTTGACTTTTTCCAGACGGATAAAAAATAAAACTTAAATATTTTATATTTACTAGACGACTTATATGTAAGTCCTCTGAGGTTACTTTTGTATTTGAAAAATAAAACTTAAATATTTATTTTTTGTCAAACGATCTACATGTATGTCTTCCGGTAGAAGAATTATACGGAAGCCTTCCACAATTTTTTTCTGATATTCTTGTCAAGCCTTGGATATCACAGAAGACTTCCATGTAAATCATCTGCCGGAAGACATACACGTAGGTCGTCTTGTAAGTCGTCTGAAAAAATTCAAATTTCTGACAAAATTTGGTCATATGCAAAACTAATTGTTTATCCTAGATAACTTACTGGGAGGTCTTCTCTGATATTTTTGAAATTTTTTGAAAACAAAAGTAAGACAATATTTACAAAAGAAGACTTCCAAAGAAATGTGATGTAGAGTAGACCTCTTTGGAAGTTTTCATTTGTAAATTTTCATTTGCAAAAATGATCTTATTGACGACTTTTGTGTAAGTCTTCTGGAAGACTTCCTTGGAAGTTGTCTAAGTCAATGTTTAATAAAGTTTCATTTTCTCTAAAACTATAAATACTTTTTTAAAGCTTTCTTGTTAATTCATGTATATAAGTTGATATTTGGGTTCCTGAATGAAATTCATAACTTAATTGGTTTTAATTATGAGTTTACCAATATTCATGTTTATTAATGTTTCTAGCTAATCTGAGAAGACTTTCGTGGAAGACCGTGTAAGTGTGTTGGAGTCTTCCACGTTAGTTTTTGTAAACTTGTTAAGTAACTTTAAGATATGTTTTTTAACTTTCAAAAGTGTTAAGTAACTTCAAAAATATAAAGTAAAATGGTTTAATGTATCTTCTTAGATTATAAGATATACTTTTTAACTTTCACGAAATTTAAAATTTCAATTTTCACTTAAAATTTGAGTTTCCCGCTTAAATTTCCCGCTTATATTTCAATTTTCCGCTTTAAATTTAAGACTTCCCAGAAGTCTTCCAGTGAAACTGTTATATGTTTGAACTTATGTAATATTTGATATGTTATGAATTTGGCTAAGTTTTCTTGGAAATTTTCTCTCTTAGTTGTAGTAAATTTGACTATTTTTTGTATTATTGCGTTTTGCTGTTGTATTAATAACTTCAATAATGTCATGTACTTTTGGCAATATAACATTGTAGACATAAATATATTTACCAAATTGTTTTCATTAATATCTCTTTAAATTTATAATAAAAATCAAAATTAAAATTGTACACTACAAATCACAAAAAGACCATAAAAATTATTATAGATTATTCCTCCAAAAAAAAAAGAAGCTTTGACTCCACTTGAATTGAGAGAAGACTCTCTCATAAGACTTCAAGATTATATGTTAGAAGACTTCCGAGAAGTCTTCCTCGCAGACGTCTAGAAGACTTCCATGAAGTCGTCTAGAAGACTTCTGAGAAACCTTCAAATCCAAAAACGTTCAGATGGCATCAAAACAGAGAAAATGAGTGGAAGATGAGATATGTCTACCTTTAAAGAACACAAAAAAATACATATTCAAAAAATAGATCTACTTTTAAAGTAGAATAAGATGAGAACCATGTAATAAAAAAACTGAACAAGATGAATTAGTGAGAAAGATATGAGACAAAAATGATAAATTAATAGAAAGTTTTAATTTGGAAAAAAAGGTAAGAGCTTTAAGCAACTAGAGACTTACTAAAACTCTGCCATGGAGATTTACCTAAATGCTCAGATTTGTTATGAAAAAAGAGATATGAGAGAAAAACTCGCTAGAAGTCTTCTAGATGACTTCCAGGAAGTCTTCTAGATGACTTCGAGGAAGTCTTGTAGATGACTTCGAGGAAGTCTTCTAGATGACTTCCAGGAAGTCTTCTAGATGACTTCGAGGAAGTCTTCTAGATGACTTCCAGGAAGTCTTCTAGATGACTTCCAGGAAGTCTTCTAGATGACTTCCAGGAAGTCTTCTAGTGCATTAACTGTTAGAAGACTTCCGGAAAGACATCCCTGAAAGTCTTCCAATTCTGTCTTAGATCTGGAAAAAATGCATATCCAAAAGCATTCAAATGACTTAAAAACATAGAAAAACTTCAAAAATAAGGTAAGAGATTAAAACAACAAAAAAAGATTCAAAAGATAAGATCTTTAAGAAATAAGTGGTTACCAAATGAAAAATATGCTTTATAAATCTACCTTTAAGAGAGTGGAAGATGAAAACCATGTAATGAATAACCTGCAAAAACAAAATAAATCAGTAAGAAAGACATGAGATATAAATGAGAAACTGATATAAAGTTTGGTATTTTTAAGTTCAAAAAGACTAGAGAGAGGTTAGGGAGTTTTAGAATGAGAAACATTACAGTTTTTTTGTAGCCATTTGAGAGGAAGAAATAATGTGTAAATTTTCTTTATATAAGGAGACACAAAATTCCAATAGAGTTAAATACATTTTATTCAAAAGACTTTCAAGTAAGTCTTCTCGATCCTAAAGTTATTATTCGCCCAGAAGATTTTCCCAGAAATATCGTCTTATGTAAATATTATTCATCGTACGACTACCTAGAAGTCTTCTAGACCCTAAATTTAAACTCTGAACTTAATTAACTAACTAAATACTTTATTATAATCAAATTCAACTTAAAAATGTTTAATACGTACATAACTAAATACATATATGTAAAAATTTAATTTTTGAATAAAAATATTAAATTTCTAAAAATTAACCCCAAGAATACAAACAATACTAAAGCATATGTTACCAAGCCATAAACCAAAGAATACCATGACTCACTACATTCACTCATCTATGTTGAAAATAATTTAATTTTACTATATCTTAATTTATATCATTTACAAACGTTTATAATTACATGATTTCAAACTGTCCCCTTAAAAGTATTTTTTATAAAATTTATAAATTATTTTTAAGATCAACTATATGAGACGACTTCGCAATCGTCTGGACGACTTCTAGGAAGTCGTCTAGAGGACTTACACAAACTCAGAAGACTTCCCAAGGTTATATTGGTAAAAATAAATTATGCTTTTTTTGTTTGGTCATAAGGGGTTGTTTGTAACTTCAAAAGGCTTTTGGGTTAATTTTGCATTTGATTGATGTTTGGGTATACTTTTGCATTTAAAATCATGTTTTGATTCATATTTGGAAAATTCCCCACGAAATTTCCCAACTTTAACTAAAAACAAAGATACTAAAATATGATTTTAGTATATGAGTACTTTGCTAGATATGGATGATTTATATAATTACAAAGTGTTTCGTCCGCGCATAGGAATATAGTCATTTTGTAATAATTTGTTAATACATGTATTAATAATTTAAAATTTCTTATGATAAGTTATTTTTTATCCTATCAAAATTTTGAATGAACATTGAATTTTTTATTTATGAAAAATCATCAAAATATATATGCTTGTTATTAGGTTAAAAATCTTAGAAACTTTTATGCATTACATAAATTTTTTATATTTTTTTTTACATTACTTTCATGGACTTTTGCAAAAATGACTCAAAACTTAAAGTCAAACACAAAAATAACCCATGATTTTTTAAAAAAAAATCATTTGCTCTATTCACCCGAAAAGTTCTAATTATTCACGAAATGCCATTAATTTTTTTTTTGAAAATGAGTATTTTACTCTATCATCCTCATATTCATAAAGTATTTACAATAATGTCATTGCTATCAATACACCCAACCAACATGAACAACCAATTTGAAGCTCTTAATGCACCTAAAATCGGTTTTCGATTCTCTTATATCATTTCTTATGCTCAAAAACTAAATTTCTTTCACTTTCTCTCTATATTCATCTAAAAAGTTCAAGAACTTGATTCACGCTTACGATTGTTGGTGGGTCCCTTTCTTTTGAGCTTATGTGTGCTTGGAGAATAGTTATGTGTGCTAAAGAAGTTATCTCACTAATTTAAGGTATGAAAACTTTTTTTTTCAGATCTGCTCACCCAGAAGACTTCTAGATGTAGAAGACTTACACGAAAGTTGTCTGGTCAATGCAGATGTTAGTTTTGCAATTGAATTTTATATGTATTTTTAGAGACGACTTATCTTGAAGTCTTCCAGTTTTCTTTGTTAACAAAAAAATCTCGAAAATACCATAGAAGACCTCCCGGTAAGTCGTCTAGGATAAACATTTTAGTTTTGCATTTGACCAAATTGTGTCAGAAATTGGACTTTTTCAGTCATCTAGCTGAAAAATTAAACTTAAATATTTAATATTTACTAGAGGATTTATATATAAGTCATCTCAAGTTACTTCTGCATTGGAAAAATAAAACTTAAATATTTATTTTAGTCAGACGACCTACATGTATATCTTCCGGTAGACGACTTACACGGAAGTCTTCCAGAATTTGTTTTCGATATTCTGGTCAAACTTTGGATATCACAGAAGATTTCCATGTAAGTCGTATGTCGGAAGACTTACACGTAGGTCGTCTAGTTAAAATTAAATATTTAAGTTTTATTTTCTAATTGCAAGAGTAAACTGAGACGACTTACATATAAGTTGTCTAGTTAATATTAAATATTTAAATTTTATTTTTCAGCCAAAAGTCTTACTTGTAAGTCGTCTCAAAAAAACTAAATTTCTGAAACAATTTGGTCAAATGCAAAACTAAATTGTTTATCCTAGACGACTTACTGGGGGGTCTTCTCTGGTATTTTGGAATCTTTTTTAAAAACAAAGTAAGACAATATTTACAAAAGAAGACTTCCAAAAAAAGTCTTCTGTAGAGTAGACCTCTCTCGAAATCTTCCTTTTTAAATTTTCAATTGCAAAAATGACCTTATTGACGACTTCATGTAAGTCTTCTGGAGTACTTCCTTGGAAGTCGTCTACGTCAATGTTTAATAAAGTTTCATTTTCTCTAAAACTGTAAAGATTTTTTAACATTTTCTTGTTAATTCATATATATTAGTTGATATTTGGGTTCCAGAAAGAAATTCATAACTTAAATGGTTTTAATTATGAGTTTTTGTAAACTTGTTAAGTTTTCTACGTTATTTTTTGTAAACCCATTTAGACTTTCAGGAAGTCTTCTAGTGCATTAACTATTAGAAAACTTCCGAGAAGAATTCCCTGAAAGTCTTCTAAGTCTATCTCATATCTGAAAAACCTACATATCCAAAAGCATTCAAATGGCTTCAAAACATAGAAAACTTCAAAAATAAGGTAAAAGCTTAAAACAACAAAAAGAGATTTCCAAAGATAAGATCTTTAAGTAACAAGGGGTTACCAAATGAAAAAAATATGGTTTATAAATATACCTTTAAAGGAGTGGAAGATGAGAACCATGTAATGAAGAACTTGCAAGAACAAAATAAATCAGTGAGAAAGACATGAGATAAAAATGAGAAATTGATATAAAGTTTGGTGTTTTTAAGTTCAAAAAGATTAGAGAGAGGTTGAAGAGTTTTAGAATGAGAAACATTACATTTTTTTTGTAGCCATTTGAGAGGAAAAGACAATGTGTAAATTTTATTGATATAAGGAGACACAAATTCCAATAAAGTTTAATACTTTTGATTCAGAAGACTTTCAAGTAAGTCGTCTAGAAAGTCTTCTCGACCCTAAATTTACTATTCTCCTAAAAGACTTTCCTAGAAGTCGTCTGATGTAAATATTATTCATCATATGACTTCCTGGAAGTCTTCTGGACGACTTCTTGAAAGTCTTCTAGACCCTAAATATAAACTTTGAACTTAATTAACTAACTAAATATTTTATTATAATCAAATTCAAATATATACATAACTAAATACATATAGGTAAATTTTTTAATTTTTTAATAAAAATGTTAAGTTTCCAAAATTTAACCCTAAGAATACAAACAATACTACAACATATGTTACCAAACCCTAAACCAAAGAATATCATGACTCATTACATTCACTCATCTATGTTGAAAAAAATCAATTTACTATATCTTAATTTATATCATTTACAAATGTTTATAATTACATGATTTCAGTTTTTCCCCATAAAAATATTTTTTATAAAATTTATAAATTATTTTTAAGATCAAATATATGAGACGAATTCCAGGAAGTCTTCTAGACAACTTACACAAACTCAGAAGACTTGTGAGGGTTATATTCGTAAAAATAATTTCTGTTTTTTTGTTTGGTCATAAGGCTGATTGTAATTATTGCATTTAATTGATGTTTAGGTATGCTTTTGCATCTAAACTCAAGTTTTGAATCATGTTTGGCAAATTTCCAAACTTTCATTAACAATAAATAAATTTTTGCAAACATCAATATTTTCTTTTCGTTTATATAAAATTTAGATTTTATTTGATCAATATTTAATCATGCATCTTTCTATTTCTTATAACTTAACTTTTATGAATAAAAAATATTGTATTATTATACCAACACAATATATATATATGTATATATATAATTTATCTTTCTATTTTTAAAAATGTTAATTTTTCCAATGTTTATTATATTAATTTAGACTAAGATTCTCAATGACCTCTCTCATCTTTGTGTCTCTTTTGAAACCTTTCAAAGCTATGTGGAACATCGAAGTGGAAATGGTTTTTTTTATCAATTTCAGATTCTTCAAAGCCATTGAATACTGCCATCCAGTTGTTCTTTGGTGGAAGTGTCTTCCGTCAAAGGGGTTATCATTGTAACTTAGCTGGATTCGAGCGTCATATCTCTTGTCAATGGTGATTCCATCGTCTTGCAGATTCTTGTCGTTAAACATTCGGAACGTGACAAGAATATTGAGTCCATCATGTGCACGAATGTTTTCTTGCCACCAAGTCACGTCGTGAAACATTGTGAGCCACTTATACAATAGTGTGTAATGTGGCTTACTCCTCGTCATGGTGCACTTTCTAAGTACTATAGTAACCTTCAGTTATTGAATAGTATTCCAATGGTGTATAAATCTGCCAAGTACCATAGCAAGAGATATGTTTCTTTTGGACATTTACCATAATGATTTGGGTTCTTCTCTATGGTAGTAAGGAATGAATACATTATATGATAGGAAAGCCTGAGAAGTGGACTTTTGTCTAGACCATACCTATGCATGTAGAGTTTTAAGAATACATGGGCAGTTTCTCGTCCTCTGTAGACCAAAACAAGGTCTAACATTCTTGCCCGTAGTCCTTGTGGCATTATTGAGATCATTTCTCTCAGAGATTCTTCTGCTGGGTTTTTTGAATTAAGAGCGTAGGTCAGAGGAATGATTGTTGAAATTTTTCCATTAGTTCTTGATAGGAAGTCTGGTAGGAATTTATATTTACTTTTGATATGCTTGACATCAAACTTCTATTGTGAAAACTAGCACGCCCATCTGAGCAATTGTGCTTTAGGTAAGATATTATGTTTGAATTGTATCATCTTTGGAAAAGATGACATGTCCATTTCAATGAGGAAGAGCTGGCCCACAAGATGAAATTCAAACTTCTCAATGCATCTTTTTATTGCAGGGATTTCGTAAGTGGAGTGATAGTGTTTTTCACCTTCTTTGAAAATTTCACTTTTGTAACCACAAGGGCATAATTTTCCCTTTTCATCTTCTTCTAGTAGAACATCACCCCCAATATCTATCACTTGCATCTGTCTGAAGGATTCTTTTACCAGTATATCAGATTTTTAGTTATGGGAGTGTCTTTGAGGTCCGCTTGAGTTCTTTTACTGCTTCAGTACACTTTTGGTTACACGGGGAAGCGTCTTTATTGAGTTGAGCTGACAAGATTGGCCTAGGTTTAGCAAGGTCATGGATGAAGTCATCCATGTAATTAGCAATTCCATGGAATTGTTGCATTTTCTTGAAAGTCAGCTTTTCATCTGGAAATTCATTGAGTTGTGACGCGATGAGGGGCTTGAGGTGTTATTTTACTTTTGAGATGTGCATGCCAAGGAAGTTAATTTATGTTTCTCCAATGACCATCTTCTTTTCTAGAGAGCATGATACTATATTGATGTATGATATCATGAAAATTCTTCAGTAGCGAGTATGAGAGTCTATATACGCTAAGGCATTTGAGAGGATTGACTCAAATATCTTAATCATGGCCTTCTACAATAATGAAAGAGCTATCTTTACACCAAACGACATGACCTTTCAGTGATAGTGATGATCTTGTACACATAAACTCGTTTTAGGTTTATCTTCTATTTTGATTCCTAACTGCCAAAATCATGCCTTCAAATCAAATTTGGAGAACATTTATGCTTGAGGTAGTCTTTGGATTAAGACTTCTCATTTTGTTAGAGGAAACTTTTCATCTGCAAGGAAGTGATTCAATGGTTGATATAGTTAATGACCACTCTTAGTTTTTCTCAAACTTGCTCTGCTCTTTTCTTGACATAAAAAGCTTCACATGTCCATGGTGAAGTGGTTTTCTCGATAAGATCTTCTTTCAACAGTTGATCAACTTCTTCAAGTGCGAGATTGTAGTGATCTGGATTCATGCATAGGTGACTTGTCTTCATTGGATTGATTTCGTTGTTATTTTGAAGGGGAATGATATGAAGAATTCTAGATTATTCCAAAGAGGCAAAGAAAATTTTCTAAGGAATTCAGAGTGAGAGATAGCACATGATGTCTTGGCGATCTCTTCTTTTATAGGAATCTCCGCGGGGTAGAGATGAGAGATGGTTATCCAGGGTAAGAGGTGGTTTTTGTGTTTAAGACCTTTTATGCTCCATGATTCTCTTTTGAGGCTATGGAGAACATCAAACACAAGTATAAAGTGTTTACAAAGAGGTCTGACCCAGATGATTTGATTTTAACCATATAAAGAGGAAAGAGTTAGATGTAGATGTAGATATGCTTACTGATGAGAAAGATGGTGAAAATTTGACCACTGAGTGCTTTAAACGGTACTACACGTGAATTTCCATGAGAGGATGGAAGGATATCCGACTTGAAGATCGAAAAGCAGCATCGGTGTCAAAATAGGCAATAACCGGTATGGACTTGTCATACTTGGTTGGGAAGATGTATAATTTGCATTTGAAGATGGTTGAGACACATGTTAATTCTTATTCTCTTGGTTATTCGGCTTTACAGATGTCGAGTCTGTAGAGATCGAATAACATAAACTGGTCATCTTCATCGCTCTCTTCTTCTTCAGAGTCAGATTCTTCTGAAGAGTCATCTCCTTTTTTGATTCCATAGCAAGTACATTTTCAGCGCACGGTTCGTCATCGAGGGAAAATATTGATTCGACATCAGAGTCATCAATATCTTCAATCAAGGCTAGATAACCAAGGAGGTTGTCTCTCTTTTTCTTGTTTGGACATTGTTTTGCATAATGTCCTTTCTTCTTGCATATGTAGTATCTATCTAATTTCTTGAAGACCCTTCTTTTCTTTCTTCTGAAGAACTTCCATTTCTTTCCATCAGATAGTTGAGGATAGTTCTTATTCTATTTTCTTCTGGATTTTTATTTACCAAAGCTAGGTGAGCATCCACACTTTTTCTGCTTAAACTTGATCGAGAGTTCAATCTGGTCGCATGCTTTTCATAGAAGCTTCCCTTGTTTTGTAGCTTTTTGAAAAACTTTTGGTGGTTACACAATTTTTCCAGGACTGCAAGTGACAGTTGGTATATTTCTCCTAAAGAGGCTTGATTAAGCGTCATGTTTTTGAGAGATAACATACGTGAAGTATCATTGCCAAGAGGTTCTGGAAGAGAGTTCAAGTATGCTTATTTGAGGCTGACGTCATCAATCTCATTAAAAGCATAAATCTCTTGGACATTCTTTCATAATATCTTTCGAGATCTTTTCTCTTAAAGGAGCATCACTTCATGCTGAGGCATTCTTCTCTTGCTTGGATGGTGAAATGATCCCATGTTCCAAAGAACTCATTGTGGATGTGGCCAATCAACGCGTCAATACTTTGTGACTCACGTATTTGGAGTTGTCGATATTCACCAAGGCTTATCCCCCAAATTATAAGATGTCCATAAAACTTTGATATCATCATGTCGATGATTGTTGGAAAACATGCTCCCGGGTAGAGCATCTATTCATTATCCATGCGTGAATTTTATAGATCTTGTCTCTCCAATATGATAGGGGATGTTATCAAATGAAAACTTGTATGTGGCTCAGTATGGATTATTTTATTCCATTATAATTGAGTGTTGGTTCTTTGATTCTCTCGTCTATCTTCAAAGACATTGTTAATACTTTCCATATCTCCTTTTTCTACCACCATGGGTTAAACCATCATGAAATCTGGAATAAAGACATCTTCGTCTTTAATTTCAGATTTTACGAACTTTGTTCCAAGTTTTTTTCCATGCTTTGCAACCTTTTCTAGAAAGGTAGTAATTGAAATACTGGCATGTTCGACCATGAAATGGGGCTCGCTCCTCTTAGGTAGTTCCTAAGACGTTGAAGATTTTGGTCCAGAGGTTTTTTGAGGTCTTTTCTCATGTTCGAACATGATTGTTTCTTTTTGTGGTATATTTTTCTTCAACAACACTGGTTGGTTAAAAGGAAGATGATCCAAAATGGCTTGGGTCTTGTGGAAACGAGAGGGGTTGTGTTTGGACCATATATGGTGGATGATACATTGGATATGGGGTAAAGATATCATATGGCATTTGGGCTTGTGTTTTGGGCTGGTTTTGTAGAGATTGTAGTTGGGCTTTAAGAGATTTTAATTCTGACTCCTTTTGTAACATGAGTGAAGAGGGCATGGAAACAATGGTTGCCATATGGAGCAGTTATTGGTGGAGAGAGAATGTTTTTTTTGATTATCTCTTTTATAGAAAGGTCTAATATAGTTAAATTTCTATCAATATGATTCAACAGATGGTTTTGAGTCATTGTGTTCTCCGTTTGCCAGTTTAGAATCGCTTCGGCTGCACTGAACAAATTGAATTTTTGATGGTTGGATTCTTCATTTTCCAGGAGTGCCTTATATTGTTTGCTCAAACTCCAGTGGTGAATATGTTGGTTCTTGGGACGTTGAGGGGTTAAACATTTAGCAATGCCGTACCTCATTTTGTTCAATGGTATGAGCTGGATACAATACATAGTATTCAAAACTCCCGCCACTAGGTACCCGAGCATTATGACCTTAGGAATATTTCTCTTAAATTCTCTTTAGCTTAGTAGGATTTCTGATGTGGAGGATCCACTAAGTGGCAACAACAAAGCACATATTCCACACTAGCTTATTAGTTAGAAACAACTTACGGACATTAAAACTTCGTATGAGAGATAATTACCTTAGCTTAGACTGCCAAGGCTCTGATACCAAATTTATAAATACATAGTAGGTACAACCACAAAAGAGGTGTTTAGGATCAAAGGTATGATGATAAAGTGTTTAAGGGTAAACACAACTGTTTTATGATAAAGGGGGATCTTTATTTTATTAGGAACACTCAAAGATGTTACAAAGGACTCGAGAGATTCTCTAGGACTTAAGTCAATATTATGCGGCTGGTGGTTTGACAATTGAGATGGTCCTTTGCGACATTAACATGAGTCTTTAATATTGATTATGGTTTTATACAATGTTCATATTTTTGTTTTATTAAAAGTGAAACTAATGTCAATTCGTTATGCATTCATGGAGTAAAGATTCATGCAACAGTGCAAAAGGGTTTGGTCTAGGCCTAGGCATAAAATCTGGAACCCGAAATCTGAATAGAACCCGACCCGTTATCTGACCTGAAATGTAAAAATACATGAACGGGTCCTGTAGGATGGTATAAAAATATCCGAACCCGAAGTATTATTAACCGAACATGAACGGGTAACCCGAAATATCCAAAATTAATAGTTAATATAAATATTTTAAATATATATAAGTATTTTAAATATTCAGTTTAATATTTATTTTGATATAATGTATATAATAAATATTAAAATATAAATAAATACCTTAAATATCTAATTATTTATAAATAATTAATTTATAATTTGTTCGTTAAAATAACAAGTCTACTCTATATTGTAAAGTAATGCATATTGTTTACAAATGACGTTTGTTATATTATTGATTTAAAATTTTATTTTATTTTTATCAATTCTTTTATGTTTAGGATTAATTTCTATTCAATTTAAGTATTTTTTACGTTTTGTTTAAAATTTTGCTTTTTACTTCAGATATATCTGAATAGAACCGATATAACCCGAACGATATATGATTACTTTATGGGTTTTACGATGCAATATAATTTTGAACCGAACCCGAAGTGTTACTATCCGAACCCAACCCGTACTAATAAAATATTAGAATGAAATCTATGAGTGTAAATCTGAAAACCCAAAAATTCGAAATACCTGATCCAAACCCAAACGGGTACCCAAACGCCCATGCCTAGTTTGGTCAATCAATTTGATCCATTGCTTTCACAAAGTGTTTCAAAGATCTTCATCAATTTCTCACCCATCATGCTAGTAGACATCTAGTAGACTCAGCGCTAATTCCCACTTGAGTTTCTCTTTATTCGCCACATGTGTATAGACAAATAACTTATATTCGGATTAAACAAAATGAGCAAGATTCTAATCTACCCATTTCCTTCAATTTTTTCTGGTTTATGAAATCAAAATTTACAATTTTACCTTCAATAAACTGAATAGATTCGTGTTTGACATACACAACTAAACGTGAAGAGGTTCTGCTAAATTAATGGACGGTGCTGACCAGAGAATACCCAACCCCAATCTTCAAAGGAGGATAAGAGGTTCTTCGTTTCGGTAAATGGAATCGACACTAGAGGAAGAGCCACAAATAAGCGAGTATTGTGAAGTTGAAAGAAGATCAATTATGTTACCCGAATTTGGATTTCAACAAATTTCAGGAAGAGGAACTGATCGAGTTGGAGAAAACAAACCCTAATCCCCTTTCTCCTGATAAAAAAATCACTTTTGATCCCAAAGTAATTGCTTGATCTATTTTCAATATACTTCAATCTGTTTTGTGGTTAAAACGGGCCTTTACAATTGGTCCAATGTTTTTGCTCAAACTTAATCATTTATTTCAATGGTGAATTGTATTAGTTCATCAAAGTCATATTTTAAAGTCGAAATTAATTTAACATATAATTCTAAAGACAAAACTACATTCACTTCATTTTGATAAATAATAGTTAATACATATAATTTTTTGTAAAATATGTGACATTAGAAATTTGTTTTTGTTCATCAAATGCCCATCAATTTAACCTTAAGTAAATGTACCATATAATAGCAATTGCATAAAACAAAACTGTACTATACATAATTTGAAACATATTTTTTTTAAATAGGTATCTTAACCCGTGCAGGTCACTAGTTATTACATCAGTTATTAATGAATGACAAAACACAGATAAAATATTTAAAATTTTGGATTTGCTATACAATGTTTTAAAAACTGTAAATTTCAACAAAACGTTAAGATAGTTAAATTCACTGTTAAAAACTGAGGACTTATACGACAAGTGGAGTATCGATTTAGGCTAAAATTTATATAATTAATTTTAAAGTAATAAAGCCAAAACAACATTATTTGATATTTTATTAATAATTAGAAACAGTCATTCGGGGAAAATCGAACTGACTCATTTGCCTTCCTTCCAAAGTATATAGCCATTTAAGCTACATGAATTTTCAGTATTTACTATCCATCACAACAGTATTTATACTCTACTCAGCTTGTTTGTCGAACTCATTGAAACAATGCCATGACAATTGGCAGAGGAGAGGCGAGGCAAGTCACGTGCAGCGGCATGTTGATGGGACATGGTCGTCAAACCAAATTAATCCATCTTTGTAGAATCTGATAGAACCCATATTCGCCACCACATTTAGCTGTGTTAGGAGCTGTTTATGACAGTAAAATAGGAGTGGCCACCGCCTCTCAGGCCCAACGTAATCCTTGAGCCATAGTTTCACTGAGGCAAACTCATGTTTATTTAAATAATCTAATTTCTAATCAAGAGAATTGGTTTTGTGAATCACATAGTATACTATTCTTTACTAAAACAAATAATCATGATTCAATTTTTCCCCTAAAACAAAATCATTCTGCAAATTTAAATTCCGATTTGAGTTCGGGTATGTGTGGTCAGTGAGGAACGAGCGAGTCAATGAGGACAGACCGAGAAACTATCTAAATAGATTATAAATATGTTTGTAATAAATCTAGTACCAAATATCGTTTAGTTCAGCGGTGATATGCCCTTCGTTAGGCTTGAGATTTATTATCAAGGATCCGGATCCGGTCTGATCCGCTCCAATAATAAGAATCTGAGGTGTCCGGATCCGAATCTGGATAGCAAAATTTTGAATCTGGATATTCGAATCCGTATTTTTTTTTTTAAAAATAATTTTATTTGATATATTAATATTTATATATATGTTATAAGTCTTACAACATTATAGTATAATTTTAATAATATTATATGTCATACATATTCACAAATTTTGTATAAATATTTAATTTATGTAGTTTTTTAGAATTTTTGTATTTTAAAATATCTTTTTATTTTTTTAATTAGTTTTACGGATTTGGATTTGAATCCGGATACCCGCAGGTATTGCAATATCTAGCCGGATATCCAAAGATCGGATACCTCGAACGCACGAATCGGAATCTTGATACTTAAATCACAAATCCGACAAGCGTGGATATGAATACTCTAAATTTCCTGGATATCCGGATCGGTTTCACCTCTACTCTTCATGTCCTGGTAGGTATGAGTCGGATTTGATTCTCCCCTAATTCAGCTTTTTAATTTTTATATAATATCAAAACGACACTGTTTATGTCTGATTGGTTTAGAAAATAATTATGTAAGTTCTAAATTGAACAATCTTCCACGTGTTTTCCATGTCATCAATTGATAATGGTTAATTTAGTTATTCTAAGGCTTATTGGAATTGACAGTTTTTCAAAATATTGTGTAGTAAATTTAAATTTTTTGAATAATTCATGAGTGTTGTGACATTCTTTAATAATTCATATATGAATAAACATGAACGACATATTGATGAATCTCAAAATCCATTCAGAAATTAAATTAAGATTTTCGATAACGTGTATAAAAAGTAGGTATATTGATCATTTTGTTTGAAAGAGGTACATTTGATTGACAATACAAATAATATACAGCTACGGGTACTAAGGGTTTCTAAGAACAAAAACCTATGTACGTATTCAAAGTATAGATTTACTCTGACAGAATTCAGATTACTTTCTTCTTCTTTTTGGTCTTTCTTTATAGATCTTCAAAAATGGATCGCGAGGTAACAACCACGTGATCTTTAGCGAGTATCAGGTGCTTGTATGGTCATTTTATGCTTTGACCTCCGTTTCTTTATAATTTTAGTATGTTAACTCGGCGTGGACTACCTCTCGAGCTTGAGATGGGATTTAGACATTTGTGGGCCTATTGTGTTCTTTCGGGTCCTAGTGGTCTTAGATCGGTTTCTCGGACCGGTATGGAGCAGGGTGAAATTTTCCTCCAACAATAGCCCCCTCTCCTCCCCATAGCCTGGCGTGTCTCAGGTCGTCAAGTAGGTCAGGTGTTTGATTCTGATTTGGATGAAGTATTCGAGACTAGTGTTGGAGAAGGATTTGTCACATGGATCGGCCCCATTAAAGGACCAATCAAAATGGACTGAATTAGCACTGAAGACATGATCCATTGGAAAAGCTCATATATTCCAGCCCGAGGGAGCGAGCTACGAGACTACAAAACAGCCAAAACTCAGTCACCTTGCGGTGAATTGTTTGATCAACAGACCAAGATCTCTAGAGCAAGGCAAGGCACGTACGCCCTAGATATGCAGAGTTGGTACGAGCTGGTGAGCATAAAATACAAGGCCAAGATCATTTGATAACATATGCTTTCTATTTTACTCGCCTTCGACTTAGAATACTCTCTTTCGAGTTGTTATCCTGTGTTTTTTTTGTATTCATCGTATTCATTTTCATTAATATTAACTCCAGTTCGACCAAAATATCTCAAAAATTTATTCATAGAGAAATTTTCCCATTATTTCTGTAAACTTTACTTTATTCACTTTAAAATTATGATTGCGGGTTTTACCTCTCACAACTTGAAGCCGTCTGTGGCGAGAGGATAAAAAGATTACTCTAACACAAGAGTCCAATCAGAGATCAGCCATATCAAAATGGATTCCAGAACTAGTGAATCGAACTGTAGCGACGCACCAATCAAAACCGACAATGTCATCCCGACTCAGCGAAGCAACATCACAACTGAGGAACCCAACAATGCTCCAATCAATAATGGATCCTATACATCTGTTCCGGAGACCTCTTCAGCCTTAAGAGAGACGACTTCTCCCGTGGTCCCTCTGGTAGGTTTACATCCAACCGAACCAACTCACAAGTATGGAGTCGGAAAAATAGTTTGTATGCTTCTGGAGCTAGGACTAGTCAACGATCGAATTCTCCCCTACCCCCAACATCAAACAACCTAACAGAAATCTGAGGTATGCTCACCGCACTAATGAATCGAACACATCGGAAAGAGGCGACTACGGAGCCCTCAAATCTGGCCTCAGTAGGCAGGACCATCTCTTAGATGCCTCACAATGTCAGAGTGAGATATTCAATGGATCAAGTCAACTAGCAAATTCACCCGTCAGACAACACCTTGACATCTTTCCCAACACCTCAATGGAGAATAACGTCACTACATTCGAAGCGAAATTGTCCACTACGCCATTAACGTCGTAGATCTTCTGATGCGCCTCAGTACATGGAACCAACACCGGATGTGGATCAGGATGATCAGATTACCTCAACAGAGGTTCAACCATCCGACCGGACCAGACTGACTGACTTAGCCGTGTACACTGACCAAGCTGTGTACACTGACCAAGCTGTGTACACTAACCAAGCCGTGTACAGTGACCGAGTTGTGTACAGAATCAACCCACGTGCATCCGTAAATGACCTTCAATTGGAACCATGACCAGACGACCGAACTGACCGTACCAGAGCTCGTCTATCCCAACCAACTCGACATTCTAAGACCCACGGTCGAGCCAGACTAGCTTGGGTCGTGAAGAAACCAAAGATGGACATGCATTCTCATCCGGTGGACCATCCGGACAGTCCCGCGGGAGTCCTTATCTTTACCCCGTGCATCCATCTGGTTCAGATGAACCTGGACAGTATCTAAGGGTTCCTTGACCAGAACGTGAACCGAAGAGTCACTTTGACCAGTCTTCATCAAAATCAACAACTTTGACTCCTTTATGATTTTCTAGTCAAATATGTCTTTTTCTATGTATTATTTTCCACAATTTCTTTAAGTCTTTCTTTGACGCATTGTACTATAAATATGTGAACTCTTCAATGAATAAAATAAGTCTAAGTTTGAGTGTTTTTTTTCTCTAAGAGAGAGAGAGATTTATTTAGCTAGTTCCTTGGTATGAACCGGCTTGTTGATTTGGTGGTCAGTCAATTCATCTTTCTGTGTTGTTTAGTGGTTAGCCAACGCACTACATCCGTTCTTAGGTGGTCAGCCTTAGATCGTGGGTATATCAGGAGTCATTCTGCATCTCTTGACGATCCTTTCAATCCATTTCATTTCCAGAAGTGTCATTTGCCTTCTCGGATCATATCCAACACCCAGCTAAAGTGATCCTTCCGATTTAGGGCGTATCATCTCCCTCCATTTGTGACTCCGCCTCGATCCACCTCGGTGTTCAGAGTAGTTAATTGCAATAACGAGCGATCTCCACCTCCGGGCTGCAAGACGAAAATGGTTTGGAGCATAGAAATTTGCATAGAACTCACGTTTCCCACGAAAAAAACTTCCCTCGAGAATTTAATCCTTGAGATGGTGGACGTCGAACAAACCATGAGGATCCGAATAATGCAGCTGCACTCAACAGTCGAGTATTTCTGAATCACTGCGACATATCACTGAAAATGGATTAATTAACATTAAATCTTTTCAAAGATACGTCAAAAAATGTGAATCAATTGCAGTTGAACTCGAGGTTCCACATGTCCACTAGTTCGGAAACCGACAAAGATCATGTAATGGAAGAGATGCGCTGAATTATGTTTAATAATCAGATAGCCAAAGTACGTCGCAGAGACAATGAAAAAAAATCAAATTTATGGAGTTTTTAGGGAGATTAACCTGTAAGACCCACACATACGTCCCTTTAGGCTCGCGGTAGCCCAAGCTCACCTCAACGATGAGGAAAAAGAACCAGGTTACTGTAGAATTTTCGTCAAAAACCTCACATGACCCGCACTCAAATGGTTCACCGGCTTAGAAGGAAATTCCATAGAAATTTTCACTCAGATAGCAACCCCCTTCCTGAAACACTACTATGTTTGCATAGTAAAAAGTGTCAAAGGAGCCTTTTTCCCAGTAACACTAAGTGTTCGAGCATGATTTATCACGTAATTTTGGCCCAGAAAAGACTGGCTTGGGTATTGGGATTTATCCACTTCAGGGGCTTAGCTGGTAGCTCGATGGAATTGGGATTGCATCATTCAGAGACTGGCTTGGGTATAGGCTAAGTTTTGCCTGAGATTGCTGATCTCATTTCATGGGTTCGCTACTCCGTTTGGGACTGATCTGTGATTACTGTCCAACCTGTTGATCATGTTGGGGTCTTTCTTCCTCATATGGCTGGATTTTGTGGCATCATGAGCTAGAAAATTGCTGATCCGAGTTTGTTGCTCCGCCTGGGTCTGAGTGATTTTCTCTATCGTTGCATGGCTTATTGTATCCTACTAAACTACACGATGAAGCAAAACATAAAGAACATGTTGTAAATATGTTGGTACCTAATCCGATAGAGCTTTCATGTCGGCAGATGGTGATGTCGATAGTCATGTTGACTTGGTGGAGTGAGCGGGATCCCGTTGGAATCGTGTTGTGGTGTCTCAAGCTACTAAGCAAATCGGTTTCCATTTGAATCGAGTTGGGGTTCTAGAAACGACGTGTCGTCCAGGTTAAGCCACGGTAACATCTTGGGAGTTGTTGATGTTTATGTTGCTTGCTATTGCACCGGGGAAACGGCTAATTCATGCCTGCACCAATAATTTTTGGAAGATCCATACCTATAGTTTATCATCATGCTAAAACAAGCCTACACTCCTAGACTATTAGAAATACATACCTGAAGAATAACGTCAATGGCTAATTCATGCCTTGACTTAAACGGTGTCTAAATCACCGTTAACGAATCCAAAAATGGAGTCGTCTTCTTTATGGGCTCTGGAAATTTGTTTTTCTCTGCAATTCTGTAATTAATATGAAAGTTCTTTGATGAGTTCAAAAGCATAAAGAATCATATAAAAGTAAGAATAACCTAAACCTTTTCAGATAACATACTAAGAGTATCAAAGAACACCAACGAGTACCTAAAAGAGCAAAACATAACTACTTCAGCAGTAAAACATATGTCATTTGAGAAACAAAGAAATAACACAAAGCAACACATTAGTACTAATTAAGTCTGAGATGGTTGAGTTTGCATCGGTCCTTCTCCAACATTTAGCGTTACTTCTTCAGGTTCTCGTGTAGGCTTCTGTTTCTTCGATGGTCGAGGCTTGATCGGAACTCCAGAGTTAGGACACTTAGTAGCGTTATGAGCAGGCATACCACAACGAGAGCAATGCATAACACGGTTGTGTTGCGTTACCTTTTTCCCCTTCGTCGGAGACTCATTAACTCCCTTAATTTGTTTTTCAGGCTTCTTTTTTCGGCCTTTTGATAAAGGTCTTGCTGGAGCATTGATGGTTGATTCACCGGAAGGTTTCCAAAACTTGATTCCTCTCACTGGTTTGATAGAATATGCATACTGTTTCTGCCAAGTTGAAGTTAAATACCAATGAGACACTAAATTATCTATTTTATATGTCTTCTTCTGGTCTAATACCACTCGCAAAGCATGCCTACATGGAATTCCAGTCAAATCCCACCTCCTGCAACTACACGTCCATGCTCTCATATTAACAGCATAAGAAATGGCACCCTCAGAGACTTCAAACTCACCACCAGATGAAGGGAGAGATCGACAATACTTTCTAAATCTTGTCTCTGATGTAATCATCTTACTAACCTTCTCATTGAACTTCCCTTTATGCCTTTCGATTTTCTTCTTTCTAAGATCTATACGGAGCATTGCTTGTCGGCGCATTGTCTCTAGCATCTCCACCAAAGGCATTGCTCTTGCTTTCTCAAGTGTGCTGTTGTAAGATTCTGAATTGTTGTTCAGAGCATCTTCACAAGTGCAAGTCGTTTTGAAGAAAGCCCGACTACAAGTTTCTGGCCTTCTACACATCAAAGCTTCGTACACGTCCACATCATACAATCCCAAAGCTTTCAGATTTTCTTTATAATCAGCCTCATTATGGCTCTCTACCACACTCCAAAATAGCTTCTTCATTTCAGGTTTGTTGGGATACAGCTTCCTCAAGTTCCCATAGATATGCCTAGCACACATTCGATCTCTACAAGTGGTAATACTTCATCAACAGCTATAAGTAATCCCTAATGCCAAGCAATAAACCAATTAGAAACCAGAAACAAAATCTAAAAAAATAAAGAGTAAAAAATACCTTTTGGCGATCTGAAACAAGGGTGAAACCATCACCATTCCTAAGATTAAAATCAGCTTTCAGTTTCTGTAAAAACCAAACCCATGTCTCAGTGTTCTCTTTATGTACAACCGCCCAAGCAAGAGGGTAGATTTAGTTGTTTGCATCCCTTCCAACTGCAGCAAGTAATTGTCCTTTCGTCCCGCCTTTGAGGAAACAACCGTCTATACCAAATATTGGCCGACAGTGGGAACGCCATGTATCACGTAAAACAGCAAAGCACACATAAAATCGATCGAAGACTTCAAGTCCACCTGCACCTATAATGGTCTGCAAATCAATTGTTGACCCTATATATGTCCTGCAGACAATGATATAAAAAAGTTGTAAGAGAAACATTAGTAATGATGATTAAAACAGATTACATATATACCGGATAATCTCAATTTCATAATCTTTAATCCTCCGATATTGCTCGTCGTACTCGGCTTGAATGAGATCCAGTGCTTTCTTCTTTGCCTTCCGACATTGGTCGTCTGTCACATTTAAATCATAGCGCAACTGAATCTGTTCTTGCATTGCTTTTGGCTTTATATCTGGATCATCCCTCACTTCATTAATAAACATCCTAGAAATATGAGTATCTGACAATATTTTACACCTTCCATCCTTTAAGCAAGTATGGACATCTTGGAATGTTTTTACCATCCAATGGGCCACATATTCTTCATAGGAACAATAAATCCTCCACGAACAAGGGATTTCACCATTCATCTACTTCGACTCCACACTTTGCCTCAGATTTCACTCCTCCCCATCTAGTAAACTGGATATTCCACCCGCCTTTCAAAGCATACTCTAATACCGCTTCTCTGAACTCTTTCACACTCTCAAAGACTTGCCTTATATGCAATTCACCACTGCCTCTCTTCCACCTATCATAAGGCATTGGTTGTTGATCTTCTTCAGAGTCAGAACATGGTGGTGTATCCCTATAATTTTCATTCTCATTATCATCACCAAACGCACGCACCACTGCTTCTACTCTACCATCCTCTTCACACTCATTCTCACCATCACTCAGACCTCCTTCACATTCATTCTGACCTCCGTCTGCATCACCGCCACCATCATTTTGACCACCATCACTAAGATCTTGATTCATTATCTCATCTATGTCACTGAAATTCAACAAAGCTTGCAACGCATTAATCATCAATTTACAACAAAAACATATAAAATAAACTCAAATAAGACCAAATTCAATGAGTAACTAAGAAACCTCTAAAAGTCAATTTTAAGAACCCTAAACACCGATGTACTCATATTATTTACCTCATTTTTATTGGGAATGAAGAACTCAGTCTTATGATTCACAAAAAAAAACGCTTAATTTTGTAGAAAGCACAGAGAAGAGATGAAGTAAGAGGAATAATCGTCGTTTTAATAGAGGAAGAAGATAATTGCAGAGATAAAAGAAGAGAACGACGTCGGATTCTTTTTTTTAAAACACGTCTTTGTTTCAATTTTTGGACATAACAAGATGACTCAGCAGCTGACCTGGATTCGTTAACGGTGATTTAGACATCGTTTAGGTCAAGGCATGAATTAGCCATTGACGTTGTTCTTCAGGTATGTATTTCAAATAGTCTAGGAGTGTGGGCTTGTTTTAGCACGATGATAAAGTATAGGTATGGATCTTCCATGAATTATTGGTGCAGGAACGAATTAGCCGTTTTCCCCTATTGCACCATGTGTCTTGTCCAGTCATTGTGACATGTGTTTCACGTCAAATTTTTCTTAAGGTTTTCATGCTGAATCGCCTATACTTCTAGTGCCAAATTGGTGGATCTCAAAATCTACTTAAAATTAGGTTTATGGTTTCCATAATGTGTATAAGAAGAAATGTATGGAAAATAATTATTTTGATGATTTCGTATAAAATAGGTATATATAATTGACATTACAAGAAGAATACATATACAAATAGAAGGGCATCTCTTTATTTTTGTGAAGACATAATATATGGAAGGCCAAGACAACCTGCCCAATTTGCGACAACAAAAGAGTAGACTGTTGGATAGATTGGCTGGCAATGTACTGGTTGGGTCTTGAAGTACTATATCTTACGCGATCGCGGAGGCGGCCCGGCAGGCTAGCGATAAGTACTAAAAAAACAAACAGAAGTAGCAGGGTCTCTAAGAAGAAGAACATAAGTAAGAATTGTAATTATATATTTGGTCTGAAAGAACTCATATCCTTTTCTATTTCTCTTTGTTCTTTCTTTTATACGTCTTCAAGAATAAATCGTAACGGCCATGTGATATTCGGCAAGTATCATGTGTCTTAATGGTCTCTATAATGCTTTGACCTCCATTACTCTATAGTTCGAATATGTCAGCTCGGCGTAGACCGCCTCGAACTCGGGATGAGCTTTGGACCTTCGTGAGCCTATTGTATTTTTTGGGTCATAATGGTCATGGACTAGGTTATTTGGCCGGATATAAAGCATGTGAAATCCAACACATATTTCATAGGGTAATAAGCCCATGTTCCCTATATTTTAATGCGAATTTTATATGCAAAGCTTTTCAATAAAATTTTGGTATTTTTTCCAACTATATATTTTGTGATAAGTTTAAAAAATCACTAGAGCTGGATATGCGCGTCCGTGCGAGTATTTGTTTTTATTTTTTTTACAAATAAATGTTTATTTTATATAACTGATAATATATTTTAAATTTTTACCCTTATTAAATAATGGTTTAATATAACATTTCTAAACACAATAATTTTATAGTTTATAATGAATAAATTTATTTTATTTTTGAATCCTCAACTACATCATCCATACTCTTAAAATATAATTTGTCTGTCCGCACGAATACATCTTTATTTTTCTATGGTTCAAAATTTTAATGTATGATAAATTGCTATATATATTATTAAAAATTTGGTGTTATATCTTTTATTATCTTTTTTGGTTACTGATATATTTTTTACTCTTCAACATTTATCATATTGGATTCACATTGAGTTATTACTGAAATGAAAATATAGATAAACTAATATATTTACATACTCATTTATATATTTATCATATATTATTTGAATGACTAATTATATAAAGTGGTAAATTTTGTTGTTAGAAGTCAATTTATATATGGTGAGAAATCAATTTAGGTAACTTTATATTTTTTGTTGGTTGTATGGATTACCTTTAATTTGTTTGAAAAATAATTTAGATATGTTTATGATGTTTTAGTTGACAAAAAAATAATAAATGCTAAACTGAGCAAAATGAAAACCTGCAAAAGCATATTATATACCCATATATTTTGAGGATTGGAAGAAGTAAACGTAAACAAAATATCGGTGTAAGAAATTTCCAATTAATGTAATTACAACAATTGGGCTATAATTGAATGTTTAAATAACCTAAGAAATAATCGCACACGACCCCTAAAAAATAGCAGTCTCATATGTCATAACAGTTTTACAAAATTTGAAATGAAATTAGTGTTTCTTCCACAAATCGTACTTATCAATCTAATAGTAGGGGAAATCCCTAAATTCTATCTTCCACTTGAAACGATACATGCAAATATTACTAATCGAATATTTTTGCAACTATTTTTTAAAGTTGTATATATATTTTTTTGTGTAAATTATAAGATTTCTAAAAATTATCATAATGGAAAATCCTAGTACATACAGAGATTTGGAAGACGCGAAGTTCATGTAAACCAAATATATCTGTAAGAAGAAAAAATTACATAGAAAGACACATTATAACTTGGGAGATTTTCTAAAAACAACCTAAAATTTCAATCTAAATCTAAAAGTGTACCCCAATTTCAATCAAATGCAAAACCAACTTACAAGGGTGATAAAAGTACTATTTAACCCTTAAGACTAAACAAAAAACAGAAGTGTATTTTACGTTTCTATCCTTTGTTAGTCTACACGTAACAAAAAGAAGTCTACATAAATGTAGACCTCGTACGAAGTCTATTCACTCGGTAGACTTGTTATGTAGTCTACATCATAATTTTATCTAATAATTTAATTTTAAAAATGTAGAAAAATAATTGTTGTAATATTTTTAACTAATCATTAATATAATGGATAATATGAAGTAAAAAAATAAAATTTTATATAATTAAACACTTTTAAGGAACATTTAGGGTTTGAGATTTTTGGTTAAGGGGTTCGTAGACATATTATAAAGTCTACATATATGTAGACTTTTTTTTCAGTCTACACACAATTTAACCTAACCGGATTTAACCAATATAATTTGATGATCAAATAAAACATTTACGGTTTGAGATTTGTGGTTAAGGGGTTCATAGACATATTATAAAGTCTACATATATGTAGATCTTTTTTTCAGTCTACACACAATTTAACCTAACCGGATTTAACCAATATAATTTGATGATCAAATAAAACATTTACGGTTTGAGATTTGTGGTTAAGGGGTTCGTAGACATATTATAAAGTCTACATACATGTAGACCTTTTTTTCAGTCTACACACAATTTAACCTAACCGGATTTAACCAATATAATTTGATGATCAAATAAAACATTTACGGTTTGAGATTTGTGGTTAAGGGGTTCGTAGACATATTATAAAGTCTACATATATGTAGACCTTTTTTTCAGTCTACACACAATTTAACCTTGTATATAAATACGATTTCTCAAGCTTTTCAGGTAAAAAAAAAACTAATCTTCGCCGTATCTCTCTCTAGGCGATTTCCGGTGAGATTTCCGGCGAACTCGATGCACACAGTTTTCCATCCGCTTCGTCTATGTCTCCTCCATTGCTCTGGTAAGTTAAATGTCTCTTTTTACCTCTCTGTTGATAAAAAGTGACCACCTTTACCTTTTTCTCTTTTCAGATCTGAGCCGGCGACTTCTAAGGAACAGTGCTTCTCGTCCAAATCTCTGTTTCCGGTCAGTATCATGGCTTCTACTTCATCTCTCTGTCCTAACCAGCAAGGGACTGTGCTTCATCTTTCCAACGTACGTCTCTGTATCATCTCAATCTCTTGTTTAACTAATAACCTAACAAGCTCATCTTTGTTTACTAACCTTTTAGTTTCTTTTGATTCAGATCTGAGTCGGTCAGTCTTAGATCCATTTCTCTAACGAGCATTGCATCCTCTCTAATCCATTTCTCTGCTTCCTGTGAGTCTCCTTCATTTTGAAGTGTAGTATGAAGTTTCGAATTTGTAGACTGAAATTTTGAATTTGTAGACTGATATTTTGAATTTGTAGACTGATATTTTGAATTTTGTAAACTAATATTTTGAATTTGTAGACTTCTCATGTAAACTGATGTTTTGAATTTGTAGTACACTGATGTTTGAATTTATAGGCTTCTCGTGTAGGCTTTATTTTAAATTGTAGACTTCTCGTGTAGAATGCACTTATATAATTCTTTGTTTGTGTCTTCTTGGTGCATGTTACAAAATGGATAAACCTGATTTCCTATCGAGGTTGTATACTCTAGGGAGGAGCTCAAGAACTGTGAGTAACAGACAGTTGTATCAGGCTTTTGTACCAGAAATATAGCTGTAACAAACTTATGTAATTTGCTTGCTGCAGACTGAAGTATTAGTCTTCTTTTACAGAAGACTTTTATAGAAGTCTGGTACTCGACTATATATCAAAATATCATCATTTGTATCAGTATAGTACTATTTTTTCAGAGTTTTTAATTCATTTTCGACCAAAATTACAATTTCAATACAATCCAGAGATTTACATATTAGTCTTTCTTTATAAGAGACTTAAAAAGAAGTCTACTTTTTGTTCAAGAAGACTAACATGTTGGTCTGCACGACAGAAAGTAACATTAGAACTCAAAGTAATAGAAAAATTAAGACCTACGATTTCAACAAAAGTTCATCAAATAAGACAACATCCAAAGCGACAATACAGCTGATAAGTTAAATACATAAGACATAAGACAATATCCAAAGCAATAAGACACCATCCAAAGCAATAATACAATTGATCAATTCAACACATAAGAGATAATACATAAGACAACATCCAAAGCAGTAAGAAAACACTGGTTTAACTTAGACAGTTTGGATGTGACCTGGTTGTTTGCACTGTGACAATTAATGTAGACTTATTAATATGTCTACAATTGTTTCCTAGCAATATAGCAAAATCAAAAGTATTATACTTTCATAATTACAACAGTTTTTCTATCCAAAATCACTCAAACCCATTAGGATTAACTATTACACACTTTCAAATGAAAAAATTGTGAAAACATTTAATGCATAGTACACAAATTAACTTTTAATGTAAATTTTGAAATAGACTTCATGTTCAGTCTACAACGCTTTAGACTTTCTTTTCAGTTTACATCCATAGACGGTCAGATAAGTCTACTTTTTGGGTTAGTTTTTGCAATTGACCATTTTACGGGTTACTTTTTATAGTTGAAAAAAAGTTGTGATTTTATTTAAGCAGACTTCGTTTTCAGTCTACAACTTCAAAAATGTTAGTTTTCGTTATTGACCAGAATTTTCCAGGATTTGACTTTTAGAGGTAGACTAAATATACAGTCTACATGTTTTAATTTTTTTTGAATGAGGTTAGTTTTGCAATTGACTATGTTTGACTTTATAGGGGGTAGACTGAAATGAACGTCTACAGATTTTTAGACTTCGAAAGAAGTCTACTATCAAATCCGACGAGTCAGTTTTGCATTTGACCAAAATAAAAAAATAGACTTCACGGGTAGTCTACATTTTTTTTCAGGAAGAGAAAACTGCATATGAAATCTACATATTAAAAAAAAATATTTTTAAAAATTTTTAGTCAAACACAAAACTAACTTTTTCAACGCAGTCAAAATTTTGGTCAAATGCAAAACTGACCTCTTCGTAGACTTATGTTGAAGTCTACGCTTCGTAGACTTATGTTGAAGTCTACTTATGAAAAGTCAAAAGTTCATTCAAATGCAAAACTAACCTCTTTTGCGTAGTCGTCTTTGTAGGTCTACGTACTTTTTTGTTTTTGTTGTCAAAGGTTAAGATGTAGACTATCGGGGAAGGCTACGTTACAAAAAAAATCTGTTTAGTCAATTGCAAAACTGACCTGTGCGTTGACAAATAGACTGCATTGTATGTCTACATAAGGGCGTAGACATATAAAACAGTCTACTATCGCGACACAGATCTGAGAAACAACTTAAACCATGAAAATAGTTATCTTTTTGCAGTGTGAAGCTCGTTTCCAGCCTTTTCAACCGTCCAAACTCCAATATTGACCAAAATGAAACATTTTTGACGATTCACAAGTGAAAAAAATGAAATTAGGAAGTTTATGATTATGAAAAGAGAAATTTTTAGATGGAAATGTAGAGAAAATGAGAGGAAATGAAGATTTGCTTGTTTAGAATGAGAAAAAGTGGTTGAAAATTCAATTGTAAAGCTTTAAGAGATCAAAAATGGTGGTTGAAAATATTGATGATGATGGCATAGTTGTAATTAAGAAGAAATATTTAGGGTGTATTTGGTTTTTTGTATTTTTCAAAATTAATAAATAAATAAATAATAATGGCAAATTTGTTAATAATTCAAAAACTTATGGGTATTATGGAAAATTCAATGATGAATAGTAACTAAAAAAAAAAAGAGGTTGGTTTTGCATTTGACTTGAATTTTTAGGTTGTTTTTGAAAAAAACCCCT
>CAJHQQ010003608.1:0-40802 GCA_905132885.1 Moricandia moricandioides
AATGAATCAAGATTAAGAAACTGATTTGGACTCATAAATCAGTGTAGAACAAACCTGAAGTTGAATCAATATCATTGGAGTTATGATGAAGAAGTTATCCCACTTTTAACCGAAGTGATTCTAGTTTGCCCTGTTTGGAGAGTTGGCAATTTCTTCTTGATACTAATAAAACCAGAATGAATCAAGATGTAAGAATCTTTGATTTGGACTCATAAATCAGTGTAGAATCATCCTGAAGTTGAATCAATATCATATGGAGTTTATGATGAAGAAGTTATCCCACTTTTAACCGAAGTGATTCCAGTTTACCCTGTTTGGAGATTTAGTAATTTCTTCTTGATTCTAATCAAACCAGAATGAATCACGATGTAAGAACCTTTATTTGGACTCATAAATCAGTGTAGAATCATCCTGAAGTTGAATCAATATCATAGGAGTTATGATGAAGAAGTTATCCCACTTTTAACCGAAGTGATTCCAGTTTGCCCTGTTTGGAGATTGGCAAATTTCTTCTTGATACTAATAAACAAGAAATGAACCACGATGTAAGAAGCTTGATTTGGACTCATAAATCAGTTATAATCACCCTGAAGTTGAATCAAGATCATAGGAGTTATGATGAAGAAGTTATCCCACTTTTAACCGAAGTGACTCCAGTTTACCCTGTTTGGAGATTTGGCAATTTCTTCATTGATTCTAATCAAAACCAGAATGAATCAAGATGTAAGAAGATTTATTTGGACTCATAATCAGTGGATAATCACCCTGAAGTTGATCAAGATCATAGGAGTTATGATGAAGATGTATCCCACTTTTAACCGAAGTGATTCCCAGTTTACCCTGTTTGGAGATTTGGCAATTTCTTCTTGATTCTAATCAAACCAGAATGAATCAAGATGTCAGAATCTTGATTTGACTCATAAATCAGTGTAGAATCACCCTGAAGTTGAATCAAGATCATTGGAGTTATGATGAAGAAGTTAATCCCACTTTTAACCGAAGTGATCCAGTTTGCCTGTTTGGCCGATTTGGCAATTTTCTTCTTGATTCTAATCAAACCCAGATGATCAAGATGTAAGAAAGCGTTGATTTTGGAACTCATATATCAGTGTAGAACACCCTGAGGCTTGAATCAAGGATCATAGGGAGTTATGATGAAGAAGTTAGCCCACTTTAACCGAAGTGATTCCAGTTTGCCCTGTTTGGAGATTTGGCAAATTTCTTCTTGATTCTAATCAAAACCAGAATGAATCAACGACGTAAGAAAGCTTGATTTCGGAAATCATAAATCAGTGTAGAATCATCCTTAAGTTGAATCAAGATCATTGGAGTTATGATGAAGAAGTTATCCCTACTTTTAACCGAAGTGATTCAAGTTTGCCCTGTTTGGAGAGTTGGCAATTTCTTCTTGATACTAATAAAACCAGAATGAATAACATGTAAAAATATTGATTTGGACTCATAAATCAGTGTAGAATCACCCTGAAGTTGAATCAAGATCATAGGAGTTATGATGAAGAAGTTATCCCACTTTTAACCGAAGTGATTCCAGTTTGCCCTGTTTGGAGATTTGGCAATTTCTTCTTGATACTAATAAAACCAGAATGAATCACGATGTAAGAAGCTTGATTTTGGACTCATAATCAGTGTAGAATCACCCTGAAGTTGAATCAATATCATAGGACTTATGATGAAGAAGTTATCCCACTTTTAACCGAAGTGATTCCAGTTTACCCTGTTTGGAGATTTGGCAATTTCTTCTTGATCTAATCAAACCAGAATGAATCAAGATGTAAGAATCTTGATTTGGACTCATAAATCAGTGTAGAATCATCCTGAAGTTGAATCAATATCATTGGAGTTATGATGAAGAAGTTATCCCACTTTTAAACCGAAGTGATCCAGTTTACCCTGTTTGGAGATTTGGCAATTTCTTCTTGATACTAATAAAACCAGAATGAATCACGATGTAAGAAGCTTGATTTGGACTCATAAATCAGTGTAGAATCACCCTGAAGTTGAATCAAGATCATAGGAGTTATGATGAAGAAGTTATCCCACTTTTAACCGAAGTGACTCCAGTTTACCCGTTTGGAGATTTGGCAATTTCTCTTGATTCTAATCAAACCAGAATGAATCAAGATGTAAGAAACTTTATTTGGACTCATAAATCAGTGGATAATCATCCTGAAGTTGAATCAAGATCATAGGAGTTATGATGAAGATGTTATTCCACTTTTAACCGAAGTGATTCTAGTATACCCTGTTTGGAGATTTGGCAATTTCATCTTGATTCTAATCAAACCAGAATGAATCAAGATGTAAGAATCTTGATTTGGACTCATAAATCAGTACATAAACATCCTGAAAATGAATCAATATCATTGGACTTATGATGAAGAAGGTATCCTACTTTTAACTGAAGTGATCCCAGTTAACCCTGTTTGGAGATTTGGCAATTTATTCTTGATTCTAATCAAACCAGAATGAATCAAGATGTAAGAATCTTGATTTGGACTCATAAATCAGTGTAGGATCATCCTGAAGTTGAATCAATATCATTGGAGTTGTGATGAAGAAGTTATCCCACTTTTAACCGAAGTGACTCCAGTTTACCCTGTTTGGAGATTTTGCAATTTCTTCTTGATTCTAATCAAACCAGAATGAATCAAGATGTAAGAATCTTGATTTGGACTCATAAATCAGTGTAGAATCATCCTGAAGTTGAACCAATATCATTGGACTTATGATGAAGAAGTTATCCCACTTTTAACTGAAGTGATTCTAGTTTGCCCTGTTTGGAGATTTGGCAATTTATTCTTGATACTAATAAAACCAGAATGAATCACGATGTAAGAAGCTTGATTTTGACTCATTAATCAGTGTAGAATCACCCTGAATTTGAATCAAGATCATAGGAGTTATGATGAAGAAGTTATCCCACTTTTAACCGAAGTGACTCCAGTTTACCCTGTTTGGAGATTTGGCAATTTCTTCTTGATTCTAATCAAACCAGAATGAATCAACATGTAAGAACCTTTATTTGGACTCATAAATCAGTATAGAATCATCCTGAAGTTGAATCAATATCATTGGAGTTATGATGAAGAAGTTATCCAACTTTTAACCGAAGTGATTCCAGTTTGCCCTATAGGGAGACTTGGCAATTTCTTCTTGATACTAATAAAACCAGAATGAATCAAGATGTAATAATCTTGATTTGGACTTGTATATCAGTGTAGAATCATCCTGAAGTTGAATCATTATCATTGGAGTTATGATGAATAAGTTATCTCACTTTTAACCGAATTGACTCCAGTTTACCCTGTTTGGAAATTTAGCAATTTCTTCTTGATTCTAATAAAACCAAAATGAATCAAGATGTAAGAATCTTGATTTGGACTCATAAATCATTGTAGAATCATCCTGAAGTTGAACCAATATCATTAGACTTATGATGAAGAAGTTATCCCACTTTTAACTGAAGTGATTCTAGTTTGCCCTGTTTGGAGATTTGGCAATTTATTCTTGATACTAATAAAACCAGAATGAATCACGATGTAAGAAGCTTGATTTTGACTCATTAATCAGTGTAGAATCACCCTGAATTTGAATCAATATCATAGGAGTTATGATGAAGAAGTTATCCCACTTTTAACCGAAGTGACTCCAATTTACCCTTTTTGGAGATTTGGCAATTTCTTCTTGATTCTAATAAAACCATAATGAATCAAAATGTAAGAACCTTTATTTGGACTCATAAATCAGTATAGAATCATCCTGAAGTTGAATCAATATCATTGGAGTTATGATGAAGATGTTATCCCACTTTTAACCGAAGTGATTCATGTTTGCCCTATAGGGAGATTTGGCAATTTCTTCTTGATACTAATAAAACTAGAATGAATCACGATGTAAGAATCTTGATTTGGACTCATAAATCAGTGTAGAATCACCCTGAAGTTGAATCAAATTCATAGGAGTTATGATAAAGAAGTTATCCCACTTTTAACCGAAGTGATTCCAGTTTGTCCTGTTTGGAGATTTGGCAATTTATTCTTGATTCTAATCAAACCAGAATGAATCAAGATGTAAGAATCTTTATTTGGACTCATAAATCAGTGTAGAATCATCCTGAAGTTGAATCAATATCATTGGACTTATGATGAAGAAGTTATCCCACTTTTAACCGAAGTGATCCCAGTTAACCCTATTTGGAGATTTGGCAATTTATTCTTGATTCTAATCAAACCAGAATGAATCAAGATGTAAGAATATTGATTTGGACTCATAAATCAGTGTAGAATCATCCTGAAGTTGAATCAATATCATTGGAGTTATGATGAAGAAGTTATCCCACTTTTAACCGAAGTGACTCAAGTTTACCTTGTTTGGAGATTTAACAATTTCTTCTTGATTCTAATCAAACCAGAATGAATCAAGATGTCAGAATCTTGATTTGGACTCATAAATCAGTGTAGAATCATCCTGAAGTTGAACCAATATCATTGGACTTATGATGAAGAAGTTATCCCACTTTTAACTGAAGTGATTCTAATTTGCCCTGTTTGGAGATTTGGCAATTTATTCTTGATACTAATAAAACCAGAATGAATCAACATGTAAAAATCTTGATTTGGACTCATAAATCAGTGTAGAATCATCCTGAAGTGATTCCAGTTTGTCCTGTTTGGAGATTTGGTAATTTATTCTTGATTCTAATCAAACCAAAATGAATCAAGATGTAAGAATCTTGATTTGGACTCATAAATCAGTGTAGAATCATCCTGAAGTTGAATCAATATCATTGGAGTTATGATGAAGAAGTTATCCCACTTTTAACCGAAGTGACTCCAGTTTACCTTGTTTGGAGATTTAACAATTTCTTCTTGATTCTAATCAAACCAGAATGAATCAAGATGTTAGAATCTTGATTTGGACTCATAAATCAGTGTAGAATCATCCTGAAGTTGAACCAAAATCATTGGACTTATGATGAAGAAGTTATCCCACTTTTAACTGAAGTGATTCTAATTTGCCCTTTTTGGAGATTTGGCAATTTATTCTTGATACTAATAAAACCAGAATGAATCAACATGTAATAATCTTGATTTGGACTCATAAATCAGTGTAGAATCATCCTGAAGTTGAATCAATATCATTGGACTTATGATAAAGAAGTTATCCCACTTTTAACCGAAGTGACTTCAGTTTACCCTGTTTGGAGATTTAGCAATTTCCTCTTGATTCTAATCAAACCAGAATGAATCAAGATGTAAGAACCTTTATTTGGACTCATAAATCAGTGCAGAATCATCCTGAAGTTGAATCAATATCATAGGAGTTATGATGAAGAAGTTATCCCACTTTTAACCGAAGTGATTCCAGTTTGCCCTATTTGGAAATTTGGCAATTTCTTCTTGATACTAATAAAACAAGAATGAACCACGATGTAAGAAGCTTGATTTGGACTCATAAATCAGTTTATAATCACCCTGAAGTTGAATCAAGATCATAGGAGTTATGATGAAGAAGTTATCCCACTTTTAACCGAAGTGACTCAAGTTTACCCTGTTTGGAGATTTGGCAATTTCTTCTTGATTCTAATCAAACCAGAATGAATCAAGATGTAAGAAGATTTATTTGGACTCATTAATCAGTGTAGAATCACCCTGAAGTTGAATCAAGATCATAGGAGTTATGATGAACGAAGTTATCCCACTTTTAACCGAAGTGATTCTGTATACCCTGTTTGGAGATTTGGCAATTTCTTCTTGATTCTAATCAAACCAAAATGAATCAAGACTTAAGAAACATGATTTGGACTCATAAATCAGTGTAGAACAAACCTGAAGTTGAATCAATATCATTGGAGTTATGAGGAAGAAGTTATCCTTCTTTTAACCGAAGTGATTCAAGTTTGCCCTGTTTGGAGAGTTGGCAATTTCTTCTTGATACTAACAAAACCAGAATGAATCAGATCTAAGAATCTTGATTTGAACTCATAAATCAGTGTGAAATCATCCTGAAAGTTGAATCAATATCATTGGATTATGATGAAGAAGTTATTCCCACTTTTAACCGAAGTGACTCCAGTTTACCCTGTTTGGAGATTTGTAATTTCTTCTTGATTCTAATCAAACCAGAAATGAATCAAGATGTAAGAACCTTGAATTGGACTCATTACATGCAGTTCCAGAATCATCCTGAAGTTGAATCAATATCATAGGAGTTATGATAAAGAAGTTATCCACTTTTAACCGAAGTGATTCCGTTGCCCTATTTGGAAATTGGCAATTTCTTCTTGATACTAATAAAAAAGAATGAACACGATGTAAGAAGCTTGATTGGACTCATTAAATCAGTTATAATCACCCTGGAGGTTGAATCCAGATCATATTGAGTTATGATGAGAAGTTATCCCGACTTTGAAACCGAGTGACTCCAGTTTATCCTGTTTGGAGATTTGGGCATTTCTTCTTTGATTCTAATGCAAACCAGAATGAATAAAGATATAAGAAGCTTGATTTGGACTCATAAATCAGTGCAGAATCATCCTGAAGTTGAATCAATAACATTGGACTTATGGTGAAGAAGTTATTCTACTTTTAACCGAAGTGATTCCAGTTTACCCTGTTTGAAGATTTGACAATTTCTTCTTGATTCAAATCAAAATAGAATGAATCAAGATGTAAGAAGCTTTATTTAGACTCATAAATAAGGGGATAATCACCTGAAGTTGAATCAATATCATAGGAGTTATGATGAAGATGTTTTTCCACTTTTAACCGCAGTGATTCCAGTTTACCCTGTTTGGAGATTTGGCAATTTCTTCTTAATTCTAATCAAACCAGAATGAATCAAGATGTAAGAATCTTGATTTGGACTCATTAATCAGTGTATAATAATCCTTAAGTTGAATCAATATCATTGGACTTATGATGAAGAAGTTATCCCACTTTTAACCGAAGTGATCCCAGTTTACCTTGTTTGAAGATTTGGCAATTTATTCTTGATACTAATAAAACCAGAATGCATCATGATGTAAGAAGCTTTATTTGGACTCATAAATCATTTTATAATCACCCTGAAGTTGAATCAAGATCATAGGAGTTATGATGAAGAAGTTATCCCACTTTCAACCGAAGTGATTCCAGTTTGCCATGTTTGGAGATTTGGCAATTTCTTCTTGATACTAATAAAACCAAAATGAATCACGATGTAGGAAGCTTGATTTGGACTCATAAATCAGTTTAGAATCACCCTGAAGTTGAATCAAGATCATAGGAGTTATGATGAAGAAGTTATCCCACTTTTAACCGAAGTGATTCCAGTTTGCCCTGTTTGGAGATTTGGCAATTTCTTCTTGATACTAATCAAACCAAAATGAATCACGATGTAAGAAGCTTGATTTGGACTCATAAATTAGTGTAGAATCACCCTGAAGTTGAATCAAGATCATAGGAGTTATGATGAAGAAGTTATCCCACTTTTAACCGAAGTGATTCCAGTTTGCCCTGTTTGGAGATTTGGCAATTTATTCTTGATACTAATAAAACCAGAATGAATCACGATGTAAGAAGCTTGATTTGGACTCAATAATAAGTGTAGAATCACCCCTGAATTTGAATCAAGATCATAGGAGTTATGATTAAGAAGTTATCCCACTTTTAAAAGAAGTGATTCCAATTTACCCTGTTTGAAGATTTGACAATTTCTTCTTGATACAAATAAAACCAGAATGAATTCGATGCAAGAAGATTGATTTTGACTCATAAATTAGTTTAGAATCACCCTGAATTTGAATCAAGATCATAGGAGTTATGATGAAGAAGTTATCCCACTTTTAACCGAAGTGACTCCAATTTACCTTGTTTGGAGATTTGGCAATTTCTTCTTGATTCTAATCAAACCAGAATGAATCAAGATGTAAGAACCTTGATTTGGACTCATAAATCTGTGCAGAATCATCCTGAAGTTGAATCAATATCATTGGACTTATGATGAAGAAGTTATTCCACTTTTAACCTAAGTGATTCCAGTTTACCCTGTTTGGAGATTTGACAATTTCTTCTTGATTCAAATCAAAACAGAATGAATCAAGATGTAATAAGCTTTATTTTGACTCATAAATCAGGGGATAATCACCCTGAAGTTGAATCAATATCATAGGAGTTATGATGAAGATGTTTTTCCACTTTTAACCGAAGTGATTCCAGTTTACCCCTGTTTGGAGATTTGGCAATTTCTTCTTAATTCTACTCAAAACAGAATGAATCAAGATGTAAGAATCTTGATTTGGACTCATAAATCAGTGTAGAATAATCCTGAAGTTGAATCAATATCATTGGACTTATGATGAAGAAGTTATCCCACTTTTAACCGAAGTGATCCCAGTTTACCCTGTTTGAAGATTTAGCAATTTATTCTTGATATTAATAAAACCAGAATGAATCACGACGTAAGAAGCTTGATTTGGACTCATAAATCAGTGCAGAATCATCCTGAAGTTGAATCAATATCATTGGACTTATGATGAAGAAGTTATTCCACTTTTAACCGAAGTGATTCCAGTTTACCTTGTTTGGAGATTTGACAATTTCTTCTTGTTTCAAATAAAAAAAGAATGAATCAAGATGTAAGAAGCTTTATTTGGACTCATAAATCAGGGGATAATCACCCTGAAGTTGAATCAATATCATAGGAGTTATGATTAAGATGTTATTCCACTTTTAACCGAAGTGATTCCAGTTTACCCTGTTTAGAGATTTGACAATTTCTTCTTAATTCTAATCAAACAAGAATGAATAAAGATGTAAGAATCTTGATTTGGACTCATAAATCAGTGTAGAATAATCCTGAAGTTGAATCAATATCATTGGACTTATGATGAAGAAGTTATCCCACTTTTAACCGAAGTGATCCCAGTTTACCCTGTTTGAAGATTTGGCAATTTATTCTTGATACTAATAAAACCAGAATTAATTACGATGTAGGAAGCTTGATTTGGACTCATAAATCAGTTTAGAATCACCCTGAAGTTGAATCAAGATCATAGGAGTTATGATGAAGAAGTTATCCCACTTTTAAACGAAGTGACTCCAATTTACCTTGTTTGGAGATTTGGCAATTTCTTCTTCATTATAATCAAAATCAGATTTTCTCTTAAGCTTTCTCTCTCTAAAAAAATATTCTCACTCTAAAAACTTGTAATTTCGAAATTCTCTTCAAAACCCCCTATTCCAAAACTTTGTAAGTCTTTAAATATTCAAATCAAAAAAAAAAAAAAAAAAAAAAAAAAAAAAAAAAACCTAATAGTATTGTATAGTTTAAGTTTCGTTTTACCAATTATTCTAAGATACGAAGGCAGATGTGTTCCCGGTGTAAGTCCTTCGCAAAGGCAGTAAATCCGTTGGTAAGCTACTGCAGTATCGAAGAACTAATTGATAAAATGAAAGCTAAAATATGTACATTCTAGTAGACTCTATATCTTATTTTAATATTTAGTAATATTATGTAAAAAATTAAATATTTTTTAGTACTCTAAAATAATATATAGAGTATATTTTTTGTAATTAATAAATATATCCGATAATGACGCAAGCATGATGGAAGCATGGAGTAAGCAAAGATGATGCAAGCATGACGCAAGCATGACATAATCAAGGATGACATATGCAATGACATAAGCACGATGTCGGCACCGTCAGATGAGCGACAAGTGTCAACGATCTAAGCAACCTCTTCATCTATAAATAGGCAAGCAAGGGAGGCAAAGGAGGCATCAGATTTTCTCTTAAGCTTTCTCTCTCTAAAAAAAATATTTAATTTTTTACATAATATTACTAAATATTAAAATAAGATATAGAGTCTACTAGAATGTACATATTTTAGCTTTCATTTTATCAATTAGTTCTTCGATACTACAGTAGCTTACCAACGGATTTACTGCCTTTGCGAAGGACTTACACCGGGAACACATCTGCCTTCGTATCTTAGAATAATTGGTAAAACGAAACTTAAACTATACAATACTAGTAGACTCTATATCTTATTTTAATATTTAGTAATATTATGCAAAAAATTAAATATTTTTTAGTACTCTAAAATAAAATATTTAGTAATATTATGCAAAAAATTAAATATTTTTTAGTACTCTAAAATAATATATAGAGTATTTTGTTCTGATACCAGAAAACTTACAAGGCTCGGGTTGTTTACGTAAAACTAGATCTTGTATTTTGAAAGCGTATAAATGATTAAAACTTTTTTATTTTTATTAACTTGAATTTGATTACAATATTTAAAGACTTACAAAGTTTTGGAATAGGGGGTTTTGAAGAGAATTTCGAAATTACAAGTTTTTAGAGTGAGAATATTTTTTTAGAGAGAGAAAGCTTAAGAGAAAATCTGATGCCTCCTTTGCCTCCCTTGCTTGCCTATTTATAGATGAAGAGGTTGCTTAGATCGTTGACACTTGTCGCTCATCTGACGGTGCCGACATCGTGCTTATGTCATTGCATATGTCATCCTTGATTATGTCATGCTTGCGTCATGCTTGCATCATCTTTGCTTACTCCATGCTTCCATCATGCTTGCGTCATTATCGGATATATTTATTAATTACAGAAAATATACTCTATATATTATTTTAGAGTACTAAAAAATATTTAATTTTTTACATAATATTACTAAATATTAAAATAAGATATAGAGTCTACTAGAATGTACATATTTTAGCTTTTATTTTAACAATTAGTTCTTCGATACTGCAGTAGCTTACCAACGGATTTACTGCCTTTGCGAAGGACTTACACCGGGAACACATCTGCCTTCGTATCTTAGAATAATTGGTAAAACGAAACTTAAACTATACAATACTATTAGGTTTTTTTTTTTTTTTTTTTTTTTTTTATCCCAGTTTACCCTGTTTGAAGATTTGGCAATTTATTCTTAATACTAATAAAATCAGAATGAATTACGATGTAAGAAGCTTGATTTGGACTAATAAATCAGTTTAAAATCACCCTGAAGTTGAATCAATATCATAGGAGTTATGATGAAGAAGTTATCCTACTTTTAACCGAAGTGATTCCAGTTTGTCCTGGTTGGAGATTTGGCAATTTCTTCTTGATACTAATAAAACCAAAATGAATCACGATGTAAGAAGATTGATTTTGACTCATAAATTAGTGTAGAATCACCCTGAAGTTGAATCAAGATCATAGGAGTTATGATGAAGAAGTTATCCCACTTTTAATTGAAGTGACTCCAATTTACCTTGTTTGGAGATTCGGCAATTTCTTCCTAATTCTAATCAAACCAGAATGAATCAAGATGTAAGAATACTGATTTGGACTCATAAATCAGTGCAGAATCATCCTGAAGTTGAATCATTATCATTGGACTTATGATGAAGAAGTTATTCTACTTTTAACCGAAGTGATTCCAGTTAACCCTATTTGGAGATTTGACAATTTCTTCTTGATTCAAATAAAAAAAGAATGAATCAAGATGTAAGAAGCTTTATTTGGACTCATAAATCAGGGGATATTCACCCTGAAGTTGAATCAATATCATAGGAGTTATGATGAAGATGTTTTTACACTTTTAACCGAAGTGATTCCAGTTTACCCTGTTTGGAGATTTGGCAATTTCTTCTTAATTCTAATCAAACCAGAATGAATAAAGATGTAAGAATCTTGATTTGGACTCATATATCAGTGTAGAATAATCCTGAAGTTGAATTAATATCATTGGACTTATGATGAAGAAGTTATCCCACTTTTAACCAAAGTGATCCCAGTTTACCCTATTTGAAGATTTGGCAATTTATTCTTGATACTAATAAAACCAGAATGAATTATGATGTAAGAAGCTTGATTTGGACTAATAAATCAGTTTAGAATCACCCTGAAGTTGAATCAATATCATAGCAGTTATGATGAAGAAGTTATCCCACTTTTAACCGAAGTGATTCCAGTTTGCCCTGTTTGGAGATTTGGCATTTTCTTCTTGATACTAATAAAACCAAAATGAATCACGATGTAAGAAGATTGATATGGACTCATAAATTAGTGTAGAATCACCCTGAAGTTGAATTAATATCATTGGACTTATGATGAAGAAGTTATCCCACTTTTAAACGAAGTGACTCCAGTTTACCCTATTTGGAGATTTGGCAATTTATTCTTGATACTAATAAAACCAGAATGAATAAAGATGTAAGAAGCTTTATTTGGACTCACAAATCAGTGCAGAATCATCCTGAAGTTGAATCAATATCATTGGACATATGATAAATAAGTTATCTCACTTTTAACCGAAGTGATTCCAGTTTGCCCTGTTTGGAGATTTGGCAATTTATTCTTGATACTAATAAAACCAGAATGAATCACGATGTAAGAAGCTTGATTTGGCCTCAATAATTAGTGTAGAATGACCCTGAATTTTAATCAAGATCATAGGAGTTATAATGAAGAAGTTATCCCACTTTTAACCGAAGTGATTCCAGATTACCCTTTTTGGAGATTTGACGATTTCTTCTTGATTCAAATAAAACCAGAATGAATCACGATGTAAGAAGCTTGATTTTGACTCTTAAATTAGTTTAGAATCACCCTGAATTTGAATCAAGATCATAGGAGTTATAATGAAGAAGTTATCCCACTTTTAACCGAAGTGACTCCAATTTACCTTGTTTGGAGATTTGGCAATTTCTTCATGATTCTAATTAAACCAGAATGAATCAAGATGTAAGAAGCTTGATTTGGACTCATAAATCAGTGCAGAATCATCCTGAAGTTGAATCATTATCATTGGACTTATGATGAAGAAGTTATTCTACTTTTAACCGAAGTGATTCCAGTTTACCCTATTTGGAGATTTGACAATTTCTTCTTGATTCAAATAAAAAAAGAATGAATCAAGATGTAAGAAGCTTTATTTGGACTCATAAATCAGGGGATAATCACCCTGAAGTTGAATCAATATCATAGGAGTTATGATGAAGATGTTTTTCCACTTTTAACCGAAGTGATTCCAGTTTACCCTGTTTGGAGATTTGGCAATTTCTTCTTAATTCTAATCAAACCAGAATGAATCAAGATGTAAGAATCTTGATTTGGACTCATATATCAGTATATAATAATCCTGAAGTTGAATCAAGATCATAGGAGTTATGATGAAGAAGTTATCCCACTTTTAACCGAAGTGATCCCAGTTTACCCTGTTTGAAGATTTGGCAATTTATTCTCGATACTAATAAAAACAGAATTAATTACGATGTAAGAAGCTTGATTTGGACTAATAAATCAGTTTAGAATCATCATAAAGTTGAATCAATATCATTGGAGTTATGATGAAGAAGTTATCCCACTTTTAACCGAAGTGATTCCAGTTTGCCCTGTTTGGAGATTTGGCAATTTCTTCTTGATACTAATAAAAAAAAAATGAATCATGATGTAAGAAGATTGATTTGGACTCATAAATTAGTGTAGAATCACCCTGAAATTGAATCAATATCATAGGAGTTAAGATGAAGAATTTTTTACACTTTTAACCGAAGTGATTCCAGTTTACCCTGTTTGGAGATTTGGCAATTTCTTCTTAATTCTAATCAAACCAGAATGAATAAAGATGTAAGAATCTTGATTTGGACTCATATATCAGTGTAGAATAATCCTGAAGTTGAATTAATATCATTGGACTTATGATGAAGAAGTTATCCCACTTTTAACCGAAGTGATCCCAGTTTACCCTGTTTGAAGATTTGGCAATTTATTCTTGATACTAATAAAACCAGAATGAATTACGATGTAAGAAGCTTGATTTGGACTAATAAATCAGTTTAGAATCACCCTGAAGTTGAATCAATATCATAGGAGTTATGATGAAGAAGTTATCCCACTTTTAAACGAAGTGATTCCAGTTTGCCCTGTTTGGAGATTTGGCAATTTTTTCTTGATACTAATAAAACCAAAATGAATAACGATGTAAGAAGATTGATTTGGACTCATAAATTAGTGTAGAATCACCCAGAAGTTGAATCAAGATCATAGGAGTTATGATGAAGAAGTTATCCCACTTTTAACCGAAGTGACTCCAATTTACCTTGTTTGGAGATTTGGCAATTTCTTCTTGATTATAATCAAAAACAGAATGAATAAAGATGTAAGAAGCTTTATTTGGACTCACAAATCAGTGAAGAATCATCCTGAAGTTGAATCAAATATCATTGGACTTATGATGAAGAAGTTATCCCACTTTTAACCGAAGTGATTCCAGTTTGCCCTGTTTGGAGATTTGGCAATTTATTCTTGATACTAATAAATACAGAATGAATCACGATGTAAGAACACCAAGACTCAAGATGGAGAACACCAAGACTACTATCATTCCGGTTACATTGAAAGGGGGAAACTATCTTCTTTGGTCGAGGGTAGTGAAGACTGCCATGGGGAGTAAGGGCTTGTGGAACCACATCCTTGAAAATGGAGCTCCCAGGATCATTACTCATGAAGGTGACAAGGAGATTGTCACGTGTGATGAAGAGAAGTGGATGCAAGAGGATATGCTTGTGATATCCATTCTCCAAAGCTCACTGGATCCATCGATTTTGGAGGCTTATAGCTACTGTGAGAAGGCTAAAGATCTATGGTTTACGCTTCAAAAGGTGTATGGAAACATCTCAAACCTTACCAGAGTGTTTGAGATCAAGAGAGCTATTAACAACTTAGCTCAGGAGGATATGGAGTTCACCAAACACTTGGGGAAGTTTAGATCTTTATGTTCTGAGCTTGAAATGCTAAGGCCTAGCACTACAGATCCGGATGACCTGAATGAGAGACGTGAGCAGGATAAGGTCTTTGGCCTACTCCTTACTCTCAACTCAAGCTACAATGATCTCATTAAGCACATCCTAAGATCAGAGAAGCTCCCATCCCTTGAAGAAGTGTGCTCGCAAATCCAGAAAGAACAAGGGTCCTTGGGACTCTTTGGAGGAAAGGGAGAGCTTACCTTAGCTAATAAAGCTGAAGGACCACAGGCCAACAAGGTGAACAAGTATGAAGAAAGGAGGTTCAATGGAAACTGTGATCATTGCAAGAGACAAGGTCACAAGAAGCACCAGTGCTGGATTCTTCACCCACATCTCAAACCAAACAAGTTTCTAAATGATAGAGATGCAAGGGAAAACGTGGGTTATGGAGGAAGTGATCAGCATGGGATAAGTGGAGCTGGGCCATCAAACCGGGCACAAGAGAATGAAGGACGTGAAGGTGGTGAGAACAAGGCATTGGTGACCTACACTTCTCAACCAGCCAACCGTCCAAATGAGCATGAGTTCATCCGTAGATCAGAAATGGATGCCCTCATCAAGATGCTCAAAGACAATGGTAACAACTTTGGTAACCTCAGGGGGTATTCTTTTGGTACATCTAAAGTTACTAGTCCTTATGATCAAACTAATGCATATACTCAATCTAGGATTGCTGGACTATCTCTTAGTGCTTGTAGCATGTCTAAACCATTGATAGTTGATTCAGGTGCATCACGTCACATGATTAGTGATACTTGTTGGAAATCAAAGCTCATGCTGTGTGAGAGAAACTCGCCATTAATGGCAGAAGAGAAAGCTTGAAATGATGATGAGAAAGGTCTGATCTTTAACTTATGAACTTGAATCAGAAACAGAGATTATGAGACTTAAAGAGACTTATAGAGAATAGAGACTTAAGAAAGGGGTAGACTTGAGAGAATCTGAATCAAGAACACAAGTTTATTTATGAAGTGGAGAGGGGAAATCCCCCTTTCTCCCTTAAGCTTACAAAATCGCCACACATGCCTTTATATAGGCTTACAAGCTTTTTCAATCAGAAACCTAAATCTAATGGCTGATAAATCACTTGAGAATGAATGGCTAGGATGGCTGGCAAATTTGAATCTGGTCAAGGCAAGGAATGCTTGTGATTGGTTGCCCATAGGCTCCTATGAATCAGGCTGGTTCTTTGGCTAGATTCATAGTCTCCTTTACTCTTCCTTTCCAGCAAGTGACAACCAGAACCAGCCTATCATCTCCCCTTCTCTTCTTGCTGGCGCCTGGCATCTTTCCTTGATGCCAATTTGATTCCTCTTGATCAGAACAAGCATCACTTGCGCCCTAAGTTTGCACGGCTTCATTTCAGGTTCATCCCGGGAAAGCATTTCGCCCTATCTTTGCACGGTCGATGGTACGGACCTCCTGTCCGTACCAATCGCCCTATTTTTGCACAAAATCCCCAACCATCTTTAAAGGCCAAATGGGAACTTCTTTGGGTCGCCCTATTTTTACACGGTCCGTACAAGTCCGTACGGTTCGCCCTATTTTTGCACGGTCGACCATCTCCTCCCAAATGTCTCTAAATGGTGTCTAAGTCCCTCCTTGACTTGACCCTAGCTTTGCACATCTTTAAACACTCCTAAAGCCTTCTTATACAATCTCCGGAGGTCTTGCCCTAACTTTGCACGGGACCAAAACTTCACCCAAACTCATCCTTTGGCTCCATTTCATTTCTTCAAGTTAACACTCCCCCTCAAGCTTGACTCTAGTGATCCTAAGTCAAGCTTGGAACCTTGAAGAATCCCCTCATTACAAAACTCACCAAAGAAAACCCTTTTGGGATAAAACCTTGATGAGGGAAAAAGAGTAGGTTCCTCAGGGCCTAGGGATTGGCCATTGGGTCTTTGTGTCTTAGCATCAGTGTGATGGACACAAAGACCATGGATCATGGCCTCAACACATGTGTGCATCTCAAATGACTTCAATGCACACACACCACCCTTCTTGTACTCTCTTGAACTGATCTCGGTCACTCTCTCTTTCTCACAACCGTCTTGTTGTGTTCAAGGCTCAGACTACACCAGATTGCATTCAAGGAGATACAAGCTTCATAACACCTTCTTGAACCTCTTCTTGGAATGACTTGTGTCTTCCCTTCTTTCATGGCTTCTTGCCTAGGTCAGACCACACGCCTATCTCCTCCTTGTCTTCTTGAGTATCCAAGTAAGGTACCTGATACATCATTCTACAAGTGTATCAGTTCTCAAGAGATAAACCTATCATGAATATATATAAAGTGTTAAGAACAGGTTTACTCCCTTGTTTAGATGGTGAGGAGTGGCTTCCTTGATCCGCCACTTGAATCCTCACACACTGAGCCTTACAGCTCCTTCTCTTATCATGCAAGCTCATCCACACTCCCCCTCAAGCTTGAGACCGAGTATAGAGAAGGTCCAAGCTTGAATGGTGAGCACATGATGGCTCTTTGATAAGTCATGTGGAGATTACCACCATCTTCTCCAGACTTGATACTTGAGCCTCCACTACATTACCATTCCATAGAGGAGATACCTCAGTCCACTCTACAAGCACTCCTCACTTAGCTTGTTGAGTGACCTTCTTCCTCCTTCACTGCGGCATGATCTCTTTCTAGATCAGCATGCAATGGCCTTGAGTGCCACAGGTCATTGAGCCCCAAGGATCATCAGGTGGCTCACTTTGCTCCCCTCCTCAAGTTTGGAATGAGAAACACACCAAACTTGAAGTGAGCCTCAATGAGCCTTAAGATCAGGAGCATTCCATCTAAATGGACAATGCATTCAACCACTGATCAACCTTCCCCTTTTAACTCCAATGCCTTTGATCATCAGTCTCCTCCAGACTTAGATGATGATCACTTGCCTTGTGTATTTGAATACACCCCAGCAACCTTTCCCTATGGGATTAGCCTTCCTCTTTCACTCGGATGTATGGTGAACCAAGAGCACACCTAGTGAACCTGAAACAACACTCAAACTCCAGCAAAGATAAGACACAATGCATTGGCTTGTGCCAATGTCTCACTCGCATTGCACTTAGATGGCCTCTTATTATAGTTAAGATCCATCTAATGCAAGCTTTCCATTCTCTAAATGCAAGAAAGCTCTTATCAGAATCAAGACAAGACATTTAGGAACTCTCATAATCAATATGCAACAACCTTTAGTGATTCTAATGCAAGCTAGCTGGATACAAATTTTAATCTAACATCCTAGCCACACAAGTCATTAAGAACCGAGGCTAAGCAATATTATTATGAACCATCAGACCAATGCTCTACTTTAAATCAGATTCTATTCATGTATGCAACAAATTCAGAACATACTATCTAATATCATGTCAAGCACCATTTAGAACTGAAGCAAGCATTTTTTTTAAAATTTTCAAACACCAAACAAGACTTATTAAGCATCCTGGGACAGATTCAAGATAATATAATCAAGCAATCATTAATAATATCCTCAGGTTTCACTTACATACTCAACACACAGCAAGAGTCATTATCACAGTCTCAATATCAAGATGAGTTTAAGATTTGCTTACTCAAGGAACCAGGTTGGTTCCTTAGTCTCTAGATGCAAACCACCAAGGCTTTTGTTGGATTTTGGAGTCTGGATCGTCACCCACCTCCTTCTCCTTCAGTCCATGGCCTCCATCTTGTACCAAACAGCCCAAAGACCCCTCCTTTCTTCAAGACTTTAAGGCGCCAAGAACATGACACCATCTTCTTTGTACCAGATGAGAAATAAAACTTGGATAAGGCACCTTGGAGGCTGGTTAGCTAGACCTCTCCAAACACCTTTGCTTCCAGAATAAGAGTCACCATCTGGCTGGTTAGAGAACAGCTTGAGAGACAAGGAGAACACACCATCTTGAAGCTTCAGTCTTCAAAGAACTAGAACTAGATGCACATGTCTTCAAGGTTTAGATTTGGGCTGAGGAGAGAGCTGTGTGTTTGCGGAAGCTATCACCAAGATCTGATGAACCTTGCTCTGATACCATGTTGGAAATCAAAGCTCATGCTGTGTGAGAGAAACTCGCCATTAATGGCAGAAGAGAAAGCTTGAAATGATGATGAGAAAGGTCTGATCTTTAACTTATGAACTTGAATCAGAAACAAAGATTAGGAGACTTAAAGAGACTTAGAGAGAATAGAGACTTAAGAAAGGGGTAGACTTGAGAGAATCTGAATCAAGAACACAAGTTTATTTATGAAGTGGAGAGGGGAAATCCCCCTTTCTCCCTTAAGCTTACAAAATCGCCACACATGCTTTATATAGGCTTACAAGCTTTTTCAATCAGAAACCTAAATCTAATGGCTGATAAATCACTTGAGAATGAATGGCTAGGATGGATGGCAAGTTTGAATCTGGTCAAGGAAAGGAATGCTGGTTATTGGTTGCCCATAGGCTCCTATGAATCAGGCTGGTTATTTGGCTAGATTCATAGTCTCCTTTACTCTTCCTTTCCAGCAAGTGACAACCAGAACCAGCCTGTCATCTCCCCTTCTCTTCTTGCTGGCGCCTGGCATCTTTCCTTGATGCCAATTTGATTCCTCTTGATCAGAACAAGCATCACTTGCGCCCTAAGTTTGCACGAATTCATTTCAGGTTCATCCCGGGAAAGCATTTTGCCATATCTTTGCACGGTCGATGGTACGGACCTCCTGTCCGTACCACTCGCCCTATTTTTGCACAAACTCCCCAACCATCTTTAAAGGCCAAATGGGAACTTCTTTGGGTCGCCCTATTTTTGCAAGGTCCGTACAAGTCCGTACGGTTCGCCCTATTTTTGCACGGTCGACCATCTCCTCCCAAATGTCTCTAAATGGTGTCTAAGTCCCTCCTGGACTTGACCCTAGCTTTGCACATCTTTAAACATTCCTAAAGCCTTCTTAGACAATCTCCGGAGGTCTTGCCCTAACTTTGCACGGGACCCAAACTTCACCCAAACTCATCCTTTGGCTCCATTTCATTTTATTTCTTCACCCAAACTTCACCCAAACTCATCCTTTGGCTCATGGACATGTTATGATTGCTAATGGTGATAGGATTCTAATAAGGGGTATAGGCAAATTGAAACTGTTAGATAAGGAATCTAGTGAAAGTTTTCAGAGTTCAAGTGCTTGAGTGATGTAGAATAGAAATGAAGATGGTGCGGATGAGACTTGATGAGAATGGAGAAGGAGACTGATGTAAATGGTGGAGATTCGTGAGAGACGTAAGAGAATAGAGAGACTATATGAGAGATTAGGAGACTAAGGAACCAGAAACTTGAGTATAGAGAGTATAAGAGACTAAGAGATTATGAAGAGGAGAAACTCTCAACTTATTATTCATACTCGACATACAAGGTGCTTAAATAGATAAAATGAGCTACACAAGGGTTTCCTAATAATCAAAGTAAGCATGTGGAGTCAAGGGAAGGAGGAGCCTCGGTTTGAATCATGTGGACCATAAGCTCTACACGTTTGGACAGCCTGGAACCAGCAGGAGTGCGTAAGGATAAACTCGGCCAGGAATCTGCCACCAATGCATATGAACCATTCCAAAGACCAGTCCAGGTTCATAGTCCAACTTGCTTTTCCTTTCCAGTCTGGATAGCCTTAAACCTTATCCATAAACGGTCAGCACAAGAAGCATCACGCCAGATCCTTCAAAGCTGCCATTTGATCCTTTCTTCTTCCCTTGAGGCCAACAATGGTTCTTCATACCTTGGGATGCAAGGTTCTGCCATGGAAGTGTACGGATTAGGGTTTGGTCTGAACACTTTTCGCCCTAACTTTGCACAAACCCAAAAAGTGTCCAAATGGTCGAGTGTGAAGTTTCTTGGTCGACCTCGTCCGTACGGTCCGTACGGTCGTACGGTACGGACGCCCTATTTTTGCACATCGACCATTTGCCTCTAAACTTCTCCCAAGTCTTCTTCCTTCATTATAAACCTCCCTTGAACCTTGTTTTAGCTCTGCATAAGCTTCTGGACCCTCCTTAGATCTTGATCAGTCTCTAAATGGGTTTTGCCCAAGCTTTGCACATAAACCTTTAGTGAGTTGTTTTCTCACTTCAGATTAACATCTAGAGCCTTCTGTATGCCTGAATTTACATCAAATTTGTTATCAGTTAAGAAGTGCACCAATGATCTAAAATGTAAAGTTATCTTCAGTCCTAATGATGTGAAGTTTCAGGATATTGAGACCAGCCGTGTGATTGGGAAAGGAGTTACAAAAGGAGATCTTTACTTACTTGAAGAGCTTACTTTTTTACCTAATTGTTCTCTTACTTTTGTTTCTGCTTCTGCTTTAAATAAGAATGCTTTGTGGCATGCTAGACTAGGACATCCTCATGTTAGAGCTTTAAACTTAATGGTTCCAGGTGTTATCTTTGAAAATAATTAGTGTGAAGCTTGTATTTTAGGCAACCATTGTAAGACTGTGTTCCAAAAGTCCACTACTATCTATGATCACTGCTTTTATTTAATACATTCAGATGTTTGGACTGCTCCTTGTTTGTCTAGGGAAAACCATAAATACTTTGTCACATTCATAGATGAAAAATCGAAATACACCTGGATAACCTTGATTCCATCTAAAGATATGGTGCTTGATGCATTTAGAAACTTTTAGGCTTATGTGACTAACCATTTCAATGCAAAGCTTAAAATTTTTAGATCAGATAATGGTGGAGAGTACACAAGTCTAGCCTTCAAGCAGCACCTATCTCAGCATGGGATTCTTCATCAAACAAGCTGTCCCTACACCCCACAACAGAATGGAGTAGCCGAGAGGAAGAATAAACATCTTATGGAAATTGCTAGGTCCATGATGTTCCAAGCAAATGTACCAAAGAGATTCTAGAGTGATTCTGTTGCCACAACGTGTTACTTAATCAACCGGACCCCAACCAAAATCCTTGGAGATCAGTCACCATTTGAGGTTTTGAACAAGTGTATACCAGCTTTAGATCATCTCAGAGTCTTTGGGTGTCTCTGCTTTGTTCACAAACCAGGAGAGTTAAGGAACAAGTTGGAGGCAAAGAGTACAAAGGGGATGTTCATTGGTTACTCATCAACTCAGAAGGGATACAAGTGTTATGATCCAGTAACCAGGAGGGTGCTTATGTCAAGGGATGTAATGTTTGTAGAAGAAAGAGGGTACTATGAGGAGAAGAACCTAGCAGAATTAAAATATTTGGCGTCTGATAAGGCAGCAAACTTGAGAATCATCTTGGAGGGTCTTGGGATTAACTTATCTCAAGATCGGAAGAGTGGGGGTGAACAACAACCAGGTCCACCTACCACTACTGTGAATGATCAGGAACCCCACCTTGACCATGAGGGGGGAAATGAACCTGATGCTCATGATCAGGATGAGGAAGAATCAGGCTCACAACATGATCAAGGTGTGGATCAAGGAAATGAAGATGAGGGAGGTGAAAATATGAACCAGGAAGAAGAAGGGGAGATTGAGGAGGAACAACCTGAGGTGGCTCAACCCTTGAGAAGGAGTACAAGGATAAGGAATCCTCCCTCCAATTGGATTAATACTCGGGTATACTACAATGCACAAGCAGTTGAGCATCCTGCCGAAGTTGTTTGTTCACTGACTCATTACCCTGAAGATCATTGTGCTTTCATGTCTAGTCTGGATGAGAGCAAGGTACCTAGTTCCTATGAAGAAGCTATGCAAGACAAGGAATGGAGAGAATCAATTGGTGCTGAGGCAGATGCAATGATCAAGAATGATACTTGGTATGAAAGTAGACTGCCAAAGGGGAAGAAGGCGGTTTCCAGCAGATGGATATTCACCATCAAGTATCTTGCAAATGGGAAGATTGATAGGAAGAATACCAGACTGGTTGCAAGGGGGTTTACTCAAACCTATGGAGAGGACTACATTGATACTTTTGCTCCACTTGCCAAGCTCCATACAATCAGAATAGTGTTATCTCTTGCTGTGAATCTAGAATGGGGTCTTTGGCAAATAGATGTGAAGACTGCTTTCTTGCAAAGAGAGCTTGAAGATGAAGTCTATATGCATCCCCCTCCGGGGCTTGAGCATTTGGTAAAAGATGGGAATGTGCTAAGGCTGAAGAAGGCCATATATGGTCTCAAACAATCACCTAGAGCATGGTACACCAAATTGAGCACAACTCTGAATGGAAAAGGCTTCAAGAAGTCAGAACTAGATCACACTCTCTTCTCTTTGACCACTCCATCAGGTATTGTAGTTCTTCTTGTGTATGTTGATGATATCATCATCACAGGAAGTGACAAGGATGGAATTCAATCCACCAAGGACTTCTTAAAGTGATGTAACCCTACTCAGCTGTGCAATCAACCAAAACTACCCAAGTTGGACCATGAAGAAACTTGTGATGGAGAAAGACCAACCAGAGCTCAAAGGGGAGTTTGGAGACTATTTCAATCCATCAACTGACCATGAGGAGTATTCTATTCAAGCCAAAACCAATCCAGTTCGTGGGGTTACAAGAGATGTCCAAAGAATTCACTTTCTCGGTCATATCGGTTCATGGAGGCCACCTGATGATCTAATGAAGTTCTTGTTTCTCCTTGGTGAACCAATACATTCTTCTATTAATTCTAAATCAGAATTACATGCCAAGATGTCCAAGAAAGCTTATGGCCAGGTTTTGGATCAATGGGTCCAAAGAGAAGTCTACATTCCTAGTTTCTAAGTTTCTTAATTTCTACACTTTGTCTTTTCATTTCTACAACTTGTAAGCCCTATATAAAGCGATGCACGACCATAATAAGATTGATTCACCTTTTTTTATCAAAATTCTCTCTAAATCTGTGAATCCTTTGTTCATCCATGAGCACTGATTGCTAGGAATTCATTCTCTGGAAGCAAACTTTGTCTTTGATCACAAACAGAGTTCATTCTCTTGATCTTAGACACATCTACATAAGATCTTATCAGTTCATAGATCATTTCTGAAGATCATCCAATCAATCCATCCATCATCATCAAAATCAGCCCAGATCTCTCTCAAAACCATCAGATCTTCCTTCAAAGAATCAGGGACAAAAAGGATCTCCTCATCAGGGGTTCATCAAGTGGTATCAGAGAAGATTTGAAGGCTCTTGATCTGGGGTTTGATTCTAAAACTTTTCCACTTCTCTTTGTTTTGGGAATCTGCTTTCTATTCTCTGTAAATTTTCCAGAAATCTCTTATCTTTCTATCTATTGAATCTGCAAGAGGGCCAACCAGATTTTAAAAAAATAATCAAAAGAAAAGTTGAAGAAAAATACAACTTGGCTGAAGAGAAATCCAGCCTGGCTGAGGAGAAATCCAGCCCTGGTGGTAAAGCCTCTTGCAAACAAAAAAATCTTGCAATCTTTCTATCTCTTTCTTCTGTTTGGGGTAAGGGTTTGTTCTCTGAAGTTTGATCTTTGTTTGTTGCTGAGCTACTGGATTCACAGAGAAAACTCATAGAAAAATCAGAGAGAAACACCAAGAGAAGTGAGGCTTTGGCTAATTGTTATTGTGTTAATTTTTCTTGTTGAGTTTATTAGCAGGAAGCCATGTATGTAGGAAGCAATGGAAGAAGGACACGTCCTGAAAAGGAACTAGATTTTAATCCATAGATCGCCTTCTTGAGTCTCAACACATTGCCTGGTTTAACTAAGTGTTCTAGACCAGGAGGAGGCCTCATGTAGACTTCATCTTCTAGTTCCCCTTGGAGAAAGGCATTCTTCACATCCATTTGCCATAAATCCCATTTCAAGTTAGTAGCAAGTGAGAGAATGATTCTGATGGTCTGAAGCTTTGTTACTGGTGCAAAGGTATCAAGGTAATCCTCTCCATAGGTTTGAGTGAATCCCCTTGCCACCAGCCTTGTCTTCTTCCTTTCTGGTTTTCCATTGGCTAGGTACTTGATAGTGAAGATCCATCTACTTGTCACTGCCTTCTTGCGTTTTGGAAGCTCAGCTTCATACCAAGTATCGTTGTCAATCATAGCCTTGGTTTCATGACCAACAGATTCTTTCCATTCTTTATCCTCCATAGCCTCTTCATAATATCTTGGTATGTATTCCTGATCCAAGTTACTCATGAAGACTTGGTGTTCCTCTGGATAATGGGTTAGTGAACATACAGCTTGCATTGGATGAGCTACTGCATTGGCATTGTAATACACCCTTGTGTTCACCCAATTTGATGGATCTCTCCTTATTCTAGTGCTTCTCCTTAATGGCTGCACTTGAACTTCTTCAGTCTCCTCATCCACATGGGTTTGAGACTGCACTTGTTCCTGGTTCTCCTCTAAACCATGTTGATCATGAACTTCAGAACCTCCATGATCCATTGTCTCTTCTGGTTCTTGTTGGTTCCCCCCCTCACGATCAAGATGGGTTTCATTATCAGCTCTACTAGCTTCTGTTGCCTCTTCTCTTGCCTTAGGCTGGCTAATGCCCAGACTCTCCAAGATGATTATGAGGTTGTTTGCTCTGTCTGAGGGTGCGTGAGAGAGATCTTTCAGGTTATCTCAGATCTTCTCATCATAATACCCCTTTGACTCTACACATTTGACATCCCTTGAGACCATCACCCTTCTAGTCTCTGGTACATAGCACTTGTATCCATTCTGGTTGCCTGAATAACCAATGAACATTGCTTTGACACTCTATGCTTCCAGTTTATTTCGTTGTTCTTCTGGAATCAAGACAAAACAAAGACACCCAAACACACGCAAGTGATCAATAGATGGTCTAGTTTTGTTTAATACCTCATAAGGAGAGACGTCATGGAGAATTCTTGTAGGTATTCTGTTGATCAAATAGCATGCTGATATCACAGCATCACCCCAAAATCTTTTTGGAACATTTGTGTGGAACATCATGCTTCTAGCCACTTCCATAAGATGTCGATTCTTCCTCTCAGCCACTTCATTTTGTTGAGGTGTGTATGGGCAGCTTGTTTGATGAATGATCCCATGTTTGGATAGATGGTTTTTGAAAGCATGGCTTGTGTACTCCCCACCATTGTCTGACCTAAAGATTTTAATCCTGGCATTGAAGTTATTAGTGACATAGCTTTGAAAGTTTATAAAAGCTTCTAACACCCTATCTTTAGATTGAATTAAGGTCAGCCAAGTATACTTTGATTTTTCATCTATAAAGGTAACAAAGTACTTGTGGTTTTCCCTAGAGACACAAGGAGCTGTCCAGACATCAGAGTGAACTAAATCAAAGCAGTGCTCATAGATAGTGGTTGATTTAGTGAAAACAGACTCGCAATTTTTGCCAAGGATACAAGCTTCACAGCTATCAGTTTTAAAGGAGAGATTAGGAAACATTAAACCTAAAGCAGGAGAGTGAGGATGGCCTAATCTAGCATGCCATAGTACATTAGAAGCTAAAACATGAATGGAACTAAAAGCATAAGAGAAATCAGAACTCAGTTTGGTGTCGTCAAGCAAATACATTCCTTCCTTGCTCACACCTTTTCCAAGCATCTTATTAGTTTCAATATCCTGAAAATGGACATCATTAGGACTAAAAATAACATTGCAATTAAGATCAATAGCAGCCTTTTTGACCGAAAGTAAGTTGGATGCAAATGTAGGCATATAGAATGCCTTAGACTTCTTATCAAATAGTTTCAAGTTTCCTATGCCCTTAATAGGAACTCTATCACCATTAGCAATTACAACACTTCCTAGAGCAGGTTCAATATTGCTAATAAGCCTAGAGTCCCTAATCATGTGATGAGATGCTCCTGAATCAATAATCAATGGTTTTGAACTCAATGATGCATTTGAAACATTACTACTAATGTTACCAGAGTTTGCATTGAGAGCCTTGATAAGGGCTTCAAGGTCTGACTTGCGGATGAATGCATCATCAGAGGAAGGTTGAGTGGTGGCTCCAACTGCATAGGTGGTAGACACCATAGCTCTTCCCTCGCCATTTGGACGCATAGGTTGTGAAGTTTGCTGAGCAGCTTCATTGGCCCTTGCTTGGTTAAATCTTGATGGGGGCCTGAGATGTGGGTGGAGAATCCAGCACTGGTTCTTCATGTTACCACTCTTCTTACAATGCTCACAAGTGACTCTGCGGCTGTCTGGCTTGAAGAAGGCTTTATTAGCTGACACTTCCGCCTTGTGACCCATGTTCAAGTCACCTTTTCCACCAAAGAGACCCACTGAGCCTTGCTCTTTCTGAATTTGAGCACATACCTCTTCCAGAGTAGGTAGTTTATCTGCCCTCAGCATGTGTTTGATGAGATCATTGTAAGCTGGATTGAGAGTGAGCAGTAGGACAAACACTTTGTCTTGCTCACGCCTCTCATTCAGGATAGTAGGGTCAGTGGTGCTTGGCCTTAACATCTCCAGTTCTGCCCAGAGAGCTCTGAACTTACCAAAGTGTTGGTTAAAGTCAATATCTTCCTGGTTCAAACCGTTGATAGCTTTCTTCACTTCAAAGACCCTACTAAGGTTGGATATGTTTCCATAAACCTTTTGTAGTGTGTCCCACAACTCCTTTGCGGTTTCACAGTAAGAGTAGGCCTCCATTATGGGACCATCCAGTGAGCTCTGGATGATAGACAGCACCATCAGGTCCTCTTGACTCCATTTGCCTTCATCTACCACCACAATCTCTTTTCCATCTTCTCCTTGGCTGGTTTGTCTTGGCGCCTCTTTTGAAGTGAAATGGGACCATAGACCTCTTCCACCAAGGGCATTCTTGATCAATCTTGACCAGAGAAGGTAGTTTACTCCCTTTAGAGTGACTGGAATCACCACTGACTTGCTTTGCTCCATTTCGAAGTGCTATTGTTCAGTGGGTAAAAGAGTGTACCGAGTAGAAACTTGAATTTTGAACACTGGACAATATAGAACACGAGCAACAACAGGCTAATCTCTCTTTATTTGGTGAGAATGTGAAGGAAAGTGAAAGTAAATGAGGAGAAATGTTGAGATATAACCCAGAAAACTCGCAAGAATAGACCTATTACCCACTGGATAAAGGAATGTTCCTCAAGGTTTGCAAGAAATAATCGGATAGAATGAAAGAGTGTTGAGTGTAGAGTGAGTTTGCGGAAGAAATAAAAAGGTTTAGGAGCTTAACGCTCTGATACCATGTAAGTTTTATAAAGAACAAGGTGAAGAACAACAAGAACAGAGGAAAGGAATGGAGTTTGATTTGTTTGAGTAAGAGGAGAGAGAGAGAGAATAGGATTTCGAGAGAGAGAGAGAGTAGGCAGAGAATAGGAGTTCTGTCTCCTTAATTTTATTTCTTGTTGTATACAACATATTTAAAGACAGAGAAGAAAGAGAGAGGAAATCAACAACACACTGGTCCAAAGGCTGTATTATGACCCAACAGCTCTTTTAGCAGTAGATCTGGAATTGAATTCAAACTTAACCATAATAACTGGTTAACTCAACCCCAATGGTCTTTCCAAGCCTCTTCAGGTTAAGTTAGGCGACCCCAGACCTCTGCCTTGCCTTATAAGTTTTATAAAATCACTCGTTAGGTCTGTACGGACAGAAACTATCTTATTGTCCAAATTATTTCTTCTTCATTATTTTCCTCTCTTTGATTCTTCCAGATCACCCTCTTGATCTCCTTCAGTTGTTTATGTCTTCTTTATTGTTTTAAATCAATATTGCAAGTGTTATAAAGAACAAGGTGAAGAACACCAAGAACAGAGGAAAGGAATGGAGTTTGATTTGTTTGAGTAAGAGAGAGAGAGAGGAGAGAGAGAATAGGATTTCGAGAGAGAGAGAGAGTAGGCAGAGAATAAGAGTTCTGTCTCCTTAATTTTATTTCTTGTTGTATACAACATATTTAAAGACAGAGAAGAAAGAGAGAGGAAATCAACAGCACACTTGTCCAATAGGCTGTATTCTTACCCAACATCTCTTTTAGCAGTAGATCTGGATTTGAATTCAAACTTAACCATAATAACTGGTTAACTCAACCCCAATGGTCTTTCCAAGCTTCTTCAGGTTAATTTAGGCGACCCCAGACCTTTGCCTTGCCTTATAAGTTTTATAAGATCACTCGTTAGGTCTGTACGGACAAAAACTATCTTATTGTCCACATTATTTCTTCTTCATTCTTTTCCTCTCTTTGATTCTTCCGGATCACCCTCTTGATCTCCTTCAGTTGTTTATGTCTTCTTTATTGTTTTAAATCAATACTCCCCCTCAAGCTTGACCCAATGCAATGGTCAAGCTTGGAAACCATGAAGGCTTCCCTCATTAAAACCTTAGTATGCAAAATCCATTTGGGACAAAAACATACTAAGGAAAGAGTAGAAGCTCCATGGCTAAGAGGTTCATCTCTTTGTAATGTGAGTGTGTCCAAGCTTGGGATAGATGGACTCACACACCTTGATGCTTGCAGCCTTAGTGAAGATGTCGGCTAATTGATCTTCACTTCTTGTATAGCATGGTGAGATAGTTCCTTGAATCATCATTTGTCTTACTTTGTGGCAGTCCACCTCAATATGCTTTGTTCCCTCGTGGAATACTGAGTTTGAGGCTATGTGTATGGCTGCCTGGTTGTCACAATGCATGGTTATTGGGGATATGATCTCTATACCCAAGTCTTTGAGGAGTCCTTTGATCCACACCAGTTCATTTCTAAGTTTCCTCATGGCTCTATATTTAGCTTCAGCACTTGAACATGAGACCACCTTCTGTTTCTTGCTTTTCCATGTGACTAGATTTCCTCCAATGAAAGTGCAATAGCCAGTGGTTGATTTCCTATCATTCATATCTCCTGCCCAATCTGCATCACAATAACCAACCACTTCTATGTTGCTATTACACCCCATCCCTATCCCTTGTCCTGGAGATCCACTGAGGTATATAAGTATTATTTCCACCATTTTCCAGTGATGAACCTTTGGCACTTGCATATGCTGGCTCACCTGGTTCACAGCAAAGCAAATATCAGGTCTAGTAATGGTTAAATAGATAAGCTTACCCACTAGTCTTCTGTATTGCTTTGGATCATCAAATGGTGTGTCTTCATACTCCCCCTCACGCAAGATCTTATACCCATCTTCCAATGGAGTCTTGGCTGGTTTTTCTCCAAGCATACCTGCTCCATCCAAAAGATCAAGTGTGTACTTCCTTTGGGATAAGAAGAGTCCTTCTTTAGAACAACATACTTCAATTCCAAGGAAGTACTTTAGTTCACCCAAATCTTTAATTTCAAATACAGATTTTAAGTAAGCTTTGGTAGCTTGAATACCTTCTTTGTCACTCCCTGTGATGATGATATCATCAACATACACAAGGATGACCACTATACCTTGTTGGCTGGTGAAGGTGAATAGAGTGTGATCTGCCTCAGATCATTTGAACCCTTTTCCATTGAGGGTGGTGCTAAGCTTATGATACCAGGCTCTTGTTGGTTTAGGGATAATCACCCTGAAGTTGAATCAATATCATAGGAGTTATGATGAAGAAGTTATCCCAATTTTAACCGAAGTGAATCCAGTTTACCCTGTTTGGAGATTTGGCAATTTCTTCTTGATACTAATAAAACCAGAATGAATCATGATGTAAGAAGCTTGATTTGGACTCATAAATCACTGTAGAATCACCCTGAAGTTGAATCAAGATCATAGGAGTTATGATGAAGAAGTTATCCCACTTTTAACCGAAGTGATTCCTGTTTGCCCTATTTGGAGAGTTGGCAATTTCTTCTTGATACTAGTAAAACCAGAACGAATCACGATGTAAGAAGCTTGATTTGGACTCATAAATAAGTTTAGAATCACCATGAAGTTAAATCAAGATCATAGGAGTTATGATGACGAAGTTATCCCACTTTTAACCGAAGTGACTCCAATTTACCTTGTTTGGAGATTTGGCAATTTCTTCTTGATTCTAATCAAACCAGAATGAATCAAGATGTAAGAAGTGTAAGTTTTACAAAGAACAAGGTGAAGAACACCAAGAACAGAGGAAAGGAATGGAGTTTGATTTGTTTGAGTAAGAGAGAGAGAGAGAGAGAGAGAGAGAGAGCATAGGATTTTGAGAGAGAGAGAGAGTAGGCAGAGAATAGGAGTTCTGTCTCCTTAATTTTATTTCTTGTTGTATACAACATATTTAAAGACATAGAAGAAAGAGAGAGGAAATCAACAGCACACTGGTCCAAAGGCTATATTCTGACCCAACAGCTCTTTTAGCAGTAGATCTGGATTTGAATTCAAACTTAACCATAATAACTGGTTAACTCAACCCCAATGGTCTTTCCAAGCTTCTTCAGGTTAAGTTAGGCAAACCCAGACCTCTGTCTTGCCTTATAAGTTTTATAAGATCACTCGTTAGGTTTGTACGGACATAAACTATCTTATTGTCCAGATTATTTCTTCTTCATTCTTTTCCTCTCTTTGATTCTTCCGGATCACCCTCTTGATCTCCTTCAGTTGTTTATTTCTTCTTTATTGTTTTAAATCAATACTCCCCCTCAAGCTTGACCCAATGCAATGGTCAAGCTTGGAAAACATGAAGGCTTCCCTCATTAAAACCTTAGTATGCAAAACCCATTTGGGACAAAAACATACTAAGGAAACAGTAGAAGCTCCATGGCTAAGAGGTTCATCTCTTTGTAATGTGAGTGTGTCCAAGCTTGGGATAGATGGACTCACACACCTTGATGCTTGCAGCCTTAGTGAAGATGTCGGCTAACTGATCTTCACTTCTTGTATAGCATGGTGAGATAGTTCCTTGAATCATCATTTGTCTTACTTTGTGGCAGTCCACCTCAATATGCTTTGTTCCCTCGTGGAATACTGAGTTTGAGGCTATGTGTATGGCTGCCTGGTTGTCACAATGCATGGTTATTGGGGATATGATCTCTATACCCAAGTCTTTGAGGAGTCCTTTGATCCACACCAGTTCATTTCTAAGTTTCCTCATGGCTCTATATTTAGCTTCAGCACTTGAACATGAGACCACCTTCTGTTTCTTGCTTTTCCATGTGACTAGATTTCCTCCAATGAAAGTGCAATAGCCAGTGGTTGATTTCCTATCATTCATATCTCCTGCCCAATCTGCATCACAATAACCAACCACTTCTATGTTGCTATTACACCCCATCCCTATCCCTTGTCCTGGAGCTCCACTGAGGTATATATGTATTCTTTCCACCATTTTCCAGTGATGAACCTTTGGCACTTGCATATGCTGGCTCACCTGGTTCACAGCAAAGCAAATATCAGGTCTAGTAATGGTTAAATAGATAAGCTTACCCACTAGTCTTCTGTATTGCTTTGGATCATCAAATGGTGTGTCTTCATACTCCCCCTCACGTAAGATCTTATACCCATCTTCCAATGGAGTCTTGGCTGGTTTTTCTCCAAGCATACCTGATCCATCCAAAAGATCATGTGTGTACTTCCTTTGGGATAAGAAGAGTCATTCTTTAGAACAACATACTTCAATTCCAAGGAAGTACTTTAGTTCACCCAAATCTTTAATTTCAAATAAAGATTTTAAGTAAGCTTTGGTAGCTTGAATACCTTCTTTGTCACTCCCTGTGATGATGATATCATCAACATACACAAGGATGACCACTATACCTTGTTGGCTGGTGAAGGTGAATAGAGTGTGATCTGCCTCAGATCGTCTGAACCCTTTTCCATTGAGGGTGGTGCTAAGCTTATGATACAAGGCTCTTGGTGATTGTTTTAATCCATTGATCGCCTTCTTGAGTCTCAACACATTGCCTGGTTTAACTAAGTGTTCTAGACCAGGAGGAGGCCTCATGTAGACTTCATCTTCTAGTTCCCCTTGGAGAAAGGCATTCTTCACATCCATTTGCCATAAATCCCATTTCAAGTTAGTAGCAAGTGAGAGAATGATTCTGATGGTCTGAAGCTTTGTTACTGGTGCAAAGGTATCAAGGTAATCCTCTCCATAGGTTTGAGTGAATCCCCTTGCCACCAGCCTTGTCTTCTTCCTTTCTGGTTTTCCATTGGCTAGGTACTTTATAGTGAAGATCCATCTACTTGTCACTGCCTTCTTGCCTTTTGGAAGCTGAACTTCATACCAAGTATCGTTGTCAATCATAGCCTTGGTTTCATGACCAACAGATTCTTTCCATTCTTTATCCTCCATAGCCTCTTCATAATATCTTGGTATGTATTCCTGATCCAAGTTACTCATGAAGACTTGGTGTTCCTCTGGATAATGGGTTAGTGAACATACAGCTTGCATTGGATGAGCTACTGCATTGGCATTGTAATACACCCTTGTGTTCACCCAATTTGATGGATCTCTCCTTATTCTAGTGCTTCTCCTTAATGGCTGCACTTGAACTTCTTCAGTCTCCTCATCCACATGGGTTTGAGACTGCACTTGTTCCTGGTTCTCCTCTAAACCATGTTGATCATGAACTTCAGAACCTCCATGATCCATTGTCTCTTCTGGTTCTTGTTGGTTCCCCCCCTCACGATCAAGATGGGTTTCATTATCAGCTCTACTAGCTTCTGTTGCCTCTTCTCTTGCCTTAGGCTGGCTAATGCCCAGACTCTCCAAGATGATTATGAGGTTGTTTGCTCTGTCTGAGGGTGTGTGAGAGAGATCTTTCAGGTTATCTCAGATCTTCTCATCATAATACCCCTTTGACTCTACACATTTGACATCCCTTGAGACCATCACCCTTCTAGTCTCTGGTACATAGCACTTGTATCCATTCTGGTTGCCTGAATAACCAATGAACATTGCTTTGACACTCTATGCTTCCAGTTTATTTCGTTGTTCTTCTGGAATCAAGACAAAACAAAGACACCCAAACACACGCAAGTGATCAATAGATGGTTTAGTTTTGTTTAATACCTCATAAGGAGAGACATCATGGAGAATTCTTGTAGGTATTCTGTTGATCAGATAGCATGCTGATATCACAGCATCACCCCAAAATCTTTTTGGAACATTTGTGTGGAACATCATGCTTCTAGCCACTTCCATAAGATGTCGATTCTTCCTCTCAGCCACTCCATTTTGTTGAGGTGTGTATGGGCAGCTTGTTTGATGAATGATCCCATGTTTGGATAGATGGTTTTTGAAAGCATGGCTTGTGTACTCCCCACCATTGTCTGACCTAAAGATTTTAATCCTGGCATTGAAGTGATTAGTGACATAGCTTTGAAAGTTTATAAAAGCTTCTAACACCCTATCTTTAGATTGAATTAAGGTCAGCCAAGTATACTTTGATTTTTCATCTATAAAGGTAACAAAGTACTTGTGGTTTTCCCTAGAGACACAAGGAGCTGTCCAGACATCAGAGTGAACTAAATCAAAGCAGTGCACATAGATAGTGGTTGATTTAGTGAAAACAGACTTGCAATGTTTGCCAAGGATACAAGCTTCACAGCTATCAGTTTTAAAGGAGAGATTAGGAAACATTAAACCTAAAGCAGGAGAGTGAGGATGGCCTAATCTAGCATGCCATAGTACATTAGAAGCTAAAACAGGAATGGAACTACAAGCATAAGAGAAATCAAAACTAAGTTTGGTGTCGTCAAGCAAATACAATCCTTCCCTGCTCACACCTTTTCCAAGCATCTTATTAGTCTCAATATCCTGAAAATAGACATCATTAGTGTTGAAGAGCTTCAGTGATCCGAGAGAGATTCAGCAGTGAGGGGTTCAAGTGGCTAGTTCAAGAAAGCCACTCCTCACCATTTAGACAAGGGAGTAAACCTGAACATATCTTTATATGCATAGGACTGATACACTTGTGGAATGATGTATCAGGTACTGGTTACTCTATCAAGGAAGATCTCGTGTGTCCGAGCACTTGAACCTATCAGAAGGATAGGTGAAAGGGGGAGAGACCAAGATCAGGCTGAGTTGAAGAGTACCATAGCTTGAGCCTCACTAAAGATGGTCAAGGTGTTTCCTAGCTTCGCTAAGGTGGCTGTGATGTCAGTTGAGAGGGGGAGACCTAAACATGGTCTATGAAAAGGTCAAGTGAAGATTATAAGGGCGCAAGATGGGAAGATCATTGCTGCACCAGTTGGGCCATGATCCAGAGTTCTTTGTGTCCACCACACTGGTTAAGACACAAAGAACTCAATGGCCAATCCCTAGGCCTTGAATGATCTTACTCTTTTCCTTATCAAGGTTTTATCCCTAAGAAGGGTTTTCTTTGATAAGGTTTTTAATGAGGAGTGACTTCAGGGTTCCAAGCTTGACTCAGGATCTATAGAGTCAAGCTTGAGGGGGAGTGTTAAACCTGAAGTGATAATCTTATCACTAAAGGTTATGGGCAAAGAAAGGACCAAACCATTGTGGAAGTTCTGTCATGAACTAAGGAAGGTCCATAAGGCAATGCTGAGCTAGAAAGAGGTTCAGGAAGGGTTTACAATGATGGAAGAAGACTTAGGTGAAGTTTGGAGGCAAATGGTCGATGTGCAAAGTTCGGGTCGTCCGTACCGTACGGACGTACGGACTGTACGGACCGTACGGACGTGGTCGACCCAGAAACTTTACTTTCGACCATTTGAGCATGTTTTGGGTTTGTGAAAAGTTAGGGCGAAAAGTGTGCGGACCAAACCCTAATCCGTACACTCCCATGGTGAAACCTTGGTGCATAAGGCAAGAAGAACCCTAGTTACCTTAAAGAAAGAAGAGAGGAAGAGGAGATGACCCGGAAGCGTCTTTGGGAAGCATCTGGCGAGATGCTCTGGTTTCTTACCGTAATGGATAAGATGCTGAAGGAATATGCCAGTCAAAGATGCTGATCCAGAATGGATAAGGTCTAGGCTGGAAAGGAAGAGCAAGTTGGCCGGTGCACCTAGACTGGTCTATGGACAGGTTCATGAGCATTGGTGGTTCATTCCTAGCCAAGTTAACCTCATGGACGCCCAGCAAGGGACAGGCTGTCCAAGCATGTGAGCATTTCTGGCCAAGGAATTCAAATCAGGAGCCAATCCATTTGTTGACTTCACATGCTTGTCTTGCTTTCTTGTAAACCCTTGTAACCTCATTTATCTATTTATATGGTGTAATGTCGAAATGAATAGACAAGCTGAATGGGGAGGGGGGGGGGGTTCCCCTTTCTTCTTCATTAATCTCTTAGTCTCTTAATCTCTCTAGTCTCCCTAAATCTCTAGTCTCTCATAAAATCTCTCTCTCATCAGTCTCACTCTCATTTCGACCATATCAAGCTCTCATCTTCCCCATTGGGGTTTCTCTCACTTACACAACCAGAGTTTATCAAATCTTTCAATCAGGACTAAAAATAGCATTGCAATTAAGATCAGTAGCAGCCTTTTTTACCGAAAGTAAGTTGGATGCAAATGTAGGCATATAGAATGCCTTAGACTTCTTATCAAATAGTTTCAAGTTTCCTATGCCCTTAATAGGAACTCTATCACCATTAGCAATTACAACACTTCCTAGAGCAGGTTCAATATTGCTAATAAGCCTAGAGTCCCTAATCATGTGATGAGATGCTCCTGAATCAATAATCAATGGTTTTGAACTCAATGATGCATTTGAAACATTACTACTAATGTTGCCAGAGTTTGCATTGAGAGCCTTGATAAGGGCTTCAATGTCTGACTTGCAGATGAATGCATCATCAGAGGAAGGTTGAGAGGTGGCTCCAACTGCATAGGTGGTAGACACCATAGCTCTTCCCTCGCCATTTGGACGCATAGGTTGTGAAGTTTGCTGAGCAGCTTCATTGGCCCTTGCTTGGTTAAATCTTGATGGGGGCCTGAGATGTGGGTGGAGAATCCAGCACTGGTTCTTCATGTGACCACTCTTCTTACAATGCTCACAAGTGACTCTGCGGCTGTCTGGCTTGAAGAAGGCTTTATTAGCTGACACTTCCGCCTTGTGAGCCATGTTCAAGTCACCTTTTCCACAAAAGAGACCCACTGAGCCTTGCTCTTTCTGAATTTGAGCACATACCTCTTCCAGAGTAGGTAGTTTATCTACCCTCAGCATGTGTTTTGATGAGATCATTGTAAGCTTGATTGAGAGTGAGGAGGAGGCCAAACACTCTGTCTTGCTCACGCCTCTCATTCAAGATAGTAGGGTCAGTGGTGCTTGGCCTTACGATCTCCAGTTCTGCCCAGAGAGCTCTGAACTTACCAAAGTGTTGGTTAAAGTCCACATCTTCCTGGTTCAAGCCGTTGATAGCTTTCTTCACTTCAAAGACCCTACTAAGGTTGGATATGTTTCCATAAACCTTTTGTAGTGTGTCCCACAACTCCTTTGCGGTTTCACAGTAAGAGTAGGCCTCCATTATGGGACCATCCAGTGAGCTCTGGATGATAGACAGCACCATCAGGTCCTCTTGACTCCATTTGCCTTCATCTACCACCACAATCTCTTTTCCATCTTCTCCTTGGCTGGTTTGTCTTGGCGCCTCTTCTGAAGTGACATGGGACCATAGATCTCTTCCACCAAGGGCATTCTTGATCAATCTTGACCAGAGAAGGTAGTTTACTCCCTTTAGAGTGACTGGAATCACCACTGACTTGCTTTGCTCCATTTCGAAGTGTTATTGTCCAGTGGGTAAAAGAGTGTACCAAGTAGAAACTTGAATTCTGAACACTGGACAATATAGAACACGAGCAACAACAAGCTAATCTCTCTTTATTTGGTGAGAATGTGAAGGAAAGTGAAAGTAAATGAGGAGAAATGTTGAGATATAACCCAGAAAACTCGCAAGAACAGACCTATTACCCACTGGATAAAGGAGTGTTCCTCAAGGTTTGCAAGAAATAATCAGATAGAATGAAAGAGTGTTGAGTGTAGAGTGAGCTTGCGGAAGAAATAAAAAGGTTTAGGAGCTTAACGCTCTGATACCATGTAAGTTTTATAAAGAACAAGGTGAAGAACACCAAGAACAGAGGAAAGGAATGGAGTTTGATTTGTTTGAGTAAAAGAGAGAGAGAGAGAGAGAGAGAGAGAGAGAGAGAGAGAGAGAGAGAGAGAGAGAGAGAGAGAGAGAGAGAGAGAGAGAGAGAGAGAGAGAGAGAGAGAGAGAGAGAGAATAGGATTTCGAGAGAGAGAGAGAGAGTAGGCAGAGAATAGGAGTTCTGTCTCCTTAATTTTATTTCTTGTTGTATACAACATATTTAAAGACAGAGAAGAAAGAGAGAGGAAATCAACAACACACTGGTCCAAAGGTTGTATTCTGACCCAACAGCTCTTTTAGCAGTACTGGATTTGAATTCAAACTTAACCATAATAACTGGTTAACTCAACCCCAATGGTCTTTCCAAGCTTCTTCAGGTTAAGTTAGGCAACCCCAGACCTCTGCCTTGCCTTATAAGTTTTATAAGATCACTCGTTAGGTCTGTACGGACAGAAACTATCTTATTGTCCAGATTATTTCTTCTTCATTCTTTTCCTCTCTTTGATTCTTCCGGATCACCCTCTGTTGAACTGAATAAGGAATGAGGATACAAAGATTGGAGAAGGCTTAAGGAACCAAGTTGAGAGTGTCCGTACAAGGCCGTACAACTAGGCCGTACACCTTTGGTTACCAAAAGGTGAAATGGATCAACCAAAGGTAAAAGGAGAAAGTTAACCTTGTCGGGCACAAGTTTACACTCTAATTTCTCTTAATGATGTCAACATTCTTCATTCCAGAAATGGATTTCTAGTCTCGTTTCAAGATTTAGTCTCCAAATCTCTTCTAATCTCTTTTCTAATCTCTTTCACGTCTCAAATACTCATATAACCTCAGATATCTCTTTAGTTTTCATGGTATCAGAGCCAGGTTCGCTTGAATCTGGGGTTTGATTTCATTTCTTGCTCAAGAACACTCAAGAACACCTTTTTCATCCGGGAAGCTTCAAGATGGAGGGTACAAAGACGACGGTGATTCCAGTGATTCTAAAGGGGGGAAAGTACCTCCTATGGTCTCGTGTGGTGAAGACAGCAGTGGGGAGTAAGGGTTTGTGGAACCACATCCTTGAAGATGAAGCTCCAAAACTCATTACTCATGAAGGCGACAAGGAGATTGTTGTGTGTGATAAAGTGAAGTGGATCCAGGAGGATAACCTAGTGATGTCTATCCTTCAAAGCTCTCTAGATCCATCAATCTTAGAGGCTTACAGCTACTGTGAGAAGGCAAAGGACCTGTGGGATACACTCCAGAAGGTATATGGAAACATCTCAAACCTTACTCGTGTGTTTTAGATTAAGCGAGCAATAAACAACTTGGCACAAGAAGATATGGAGTTCACAAAGCATCTTGGGAAGTTTAGAGCATTGTGGTCTGAGCTTGAGATGTTGAGGCCAAGTACAACCGATCCAGCTGAGCTCAATGAAAGGCGTGAACAAGACAAGGTCTTTGGTTTGCTTCTCACTCTTAACTCTACCTACAATGACTTGGTAAAGTACATGTTGCGAGCTGAGAAGTTGCCCACTCTAGAAGAAGTTTGCGCACAAATCCAGAAGGAACAAGGATCATTAGGGTTATTTGGAGGAAAGGGGGAGCTTAACTTGGGCTAATCAAAGCTGAAGTCCCTCAAGCCAACAGGGCGAACAAGTATGAAGAAAGAAGGTTCAATGGAAACTGTGACCATTGCAAGGAGACAAGGTCACAAGAAGCATCAGTGGCTGGATCCTTCACCCACATCTCAAGCCAAACAAGTTCATGGAAGGATAGAGAATGGCAAGGGCAAATGTGAGCAATGGAGGAAGTGATCAGCATCTGATGAGTGGAACAGGAACATCAAACCGGGCATCAGAGACTGAAGGAGAGAAGGTGGTGAGAACAAGGCATTGGTGACTATACAGCTCAATCAACCAACCGTCCAAATGAAGCATGAGTTCATCCGCAGATCAGAGAATGGATGCTCTCATCAAGATGCTCAAGGACAATGGTAACATCTTTGGTAAACTCAGGGGGTATTTCATTTGGTGCATCTAAAGTTACTAGCCTTTATGATCAAACTGATGCATATACTCACTCTAGGATTGCTGGTCTATCTTTTAGTGTTTGTAGCATGTCTAAACCACTGATAGTTGATTCAGGTGCATCACATCATATGATTAGTGATACTACTCTTATTAAAGAAATAGAACATGATCATGGACATGTTATGATTGCTAATGGTGATAGGATTCCAATAAGAGGTATAGGCAAATTTAAACTGTTTGATAAGGATCCTTGGAGCTTTTACCATGCTGAGTTTACTTCAAACTTGTTATCTGTTAAGAAATGCACTAATGATCTCAACTGCAAAGTTATCTTCAGTCCTAATGATGTTAAGTTTCAGGATATTGAGAGCAACCGTGTGCATTGGGCAGGAGTTACAAAAGGGAGACCTTTACCTTCTTGAAGAGATTAATGCTTTGTCTGATCCTAATTGTTCCTTTACTTCTGCTTCTACTTCTACTTTGAATAAGAATGCTTTGTGGCATGCTAGACTAGGACACCCTCATGTTAGAGCTTTAAACTTAATGGTTTCAGGTGTTGTTTTTGAAAATAATGATTGTGAAGCTTGTTTTTTAGGCAAGCATTGTAAGACTGTTTTCCATAAGTCCACTACTATCTATGATAATTGCTTTGATTTAATACATTTAGATGTTTGGACTGCCCCTTGCTTGTCTAGAGAGAATCATAAGTACTTTGTCACATTCATAGATGAAAAATCGAAATACACCTGGATAACCTTGATTCCATCTAAAGATAGGGTGCTTGATGCATTTAGAAACTTTCATACTTATGTGACTAACCATTTCAATGCTAAGCTGAAAGTTTTTAGATCAGATAATGGTGGAGAATACACAAGTCAAGCATTCAAGTTGCATCTAACTCAACATGGCATTCTTCATCAAACAAGCTGCCCTTACACCCCACAACAGAATGGAGTAGCAGAAAGGAAGAATAGACACCTTATGGAGGTTGCTAGGTCCATGATGTTCCAAGCAAAATGTACCCAAGAGATTCTGGAGTGATGCTGTGGCCACTGCTTGTTAC